>CM062829.1:13011607-13094345 GCA_031772345.1 Himalopsyche anomala
AGTCTTGTAAATAGTATAAATTTAATTACACAGGATTTTGATTGGCTGTTGTCTGATTGGTCTCTGATTGTCAGATGTCGTTAAATATTCACTATTTGAACATATTTTTTTTTTTAATAAATTTAATATAATTACAATTAATGTTTGTCGTTTATTGTGTTTTCTGTACTTTTGAAACAAATGAGTTTTAACCTTAACATTGGCCATGTCAAAGAGGAGAAGATCTTAAAGATTGAGTAATCGTTAAAAAATGACAATCAATGGAATGACAAATTAAAGGCATCTAAAATAGCGTTTGGCGAGTAAATTTGGAATTATCAGTGTCATATTTAAAAAAGGTTTCACAAAGATTGAAGATAAATTATTTGATATGATTATGAAACTGTGCATCGAGGGTTATCATATAACTCTGATAAAATGATACACCATATCACGCAAAACGAGCCACGACTGAACCGACGATAAAAAAATATTTTTATTGTTAAGGTGAAAACTGTCAATTGGTGTTAAGTTGGGCAATGATACTTTTTTTCTTTCTCAATTGGTGAATAATATCTGCTTTCAATCAGTTATCTTATAATATTTTTGATTTTTATAATACTTGAACCGACCAAAGCTATATATATATTTATTAAAAAACCAACTATTGTTACGATGAAAGCCTAAATGTAATATAATATATGTTACACAAGACGCGCATTCATAACTTAAATACCAGAAATAAAATATAAATATTAAGGGCATTATTAACATATAAAAGGGCCCAAACATTAAGGAACTTTGTTCCCGGAACTATCTAAGTAATTTCTCAGGAACTATGTTCCAGAGCATGTTCTTGAACACACGAGGGGTCACAGAAACGTCACCCGTTGAGCTTATGTTGTACAGTGCTTCGTGCGAACGAACGTTATTTGATTTTATTGGATGCAAACAATGCGAATAAATTCAATTACTAATGTTTATAAGCTTTCTACAAATAAAATACAATTATTTTATCATCCACTATGAGAGCTTATTCTTATACCATAGATAATTCTAATATAGCTTATTATGGTCTATGGTTTATTTTGACACCTGTCACATAGGGAGACATTTCAAAGTCGAAAATAGATCTCTAAAATGACGCCCGATGAGTTGATGTCGACTAATGCTGCCTACACATGTATTCTCGCAAATAGTATTCGGTTTTTATGATTATTATTAAATGTATTCCACAATACGTCATATGTTTGGTATGAAGTCATGACGAAATATACTTTGACAGCTCGTCTACAGCTGCGCGCGTATGCATTTTCCCAGGTTCCTCGTTTGTGTTCGGTTTTAGACGGTGAACACGGTAACCTATGTATATCGGGTCACGTGAAATGTTCCACAATACAGCGTGAACACGTGAATTTTGTGTTCCAAGACATGTTCTGGAACCATTTGTTACTTAATGTATGGCCGGCATAATATTAAAAATACCGAGCGAAACCAAGTGGAACCACTAGTATGTAATCAATGTCGATATTTGTATGCTTACTTCTGGTTAAGTAGTCCATCTGCTAGATTTTCACTTGTTACTCTTGTACAGGGACATATACAAGGATTCTGAAAAAAACGTAGTAAAACATAATTCATAATTTTAGTATGGGTTTATGAAAACATGATTATTGTAAACAATTGAAATTTTAAAGACATATTTACTGTCCATTTGTGAGTTTTTTTCAATAAAGTCAATTTAAATCGAGATTCTACTTGTTGTAATTGGAAATTGATAAATACGTTTACAGAAAACTGATAAAAATAAAAAAGAAAAGAAAACACTGTCTTACCCTTTTAGAGGCAAATGAAAAAGCAACTAGACAAAGAATAATAGTTATTTTTTCCATTATTGATAGTTATTGAATCGAAAAATATTATATGATTAGCTCTCTTTGAATGTCAGGTTTCGTATGATTTTTTTTTTGATCCTTATTTTATACCTAAAAAAATACTAATGTTTTTTAATTTGGTAAATGAGCATATGCATTTTTAAATAAATAATGAATTGACTCAGACTCCTTTACAATAAGGTAATTGATAATAAAAAAAAAACAATGGGTTACATGCTTAAAAATTAACAAAAACTGTTTTTGTTTACGACTGCTATGTGTAATGTTACCATATTTTACATTAAGTTTTATTTATATCATTCTAATTGTGTTATAAAACAGTGTGGTATTTTTTTTCAACCAGATTAGTATGTCAAGATTTGAAAATCAAGAAAAATCTTTTATTTTTATTTGCATACTTTCATATACGCAAGTAGTCATTCACCTATGAGAAAAAATATTATTGGTCAGTATTAAATCATTATAAACTATTGTCTTAATTTTTAATTATCGCTTGCGTCCATTAATAGATGATTTTTTTTAACTTTTTCAATTGATCAAAATAAGTATTACAATACTCGTCTGAATAAGCTGATTTTCACAAAATATGTCGATAAAATATGCAATATAATATAATCTAATACCACCACACATTTCCTATAAAATCTGAAATGGTAAAAATAAATATGCAAGCGATATACAATTATTTTTAAAAACTCACCGTATTGAATGGTTCTGTTATTGTTATAGACGTTGTCTCTTTGATAGTATATTATCGAATAATTATTAGATAATTGAGAAAAAATAAATTAAGCAAAAGGTGTGGAAAACTAGTAAAGCTGTTTAGTCAATAAATCACTATTGCTTAATGACTGCATTTAAATACTTTTAATATTTTTGAACATGCACGACTTCGTGCATTGAGGAAAATTAAATAATTATATATTTTTTATCACTGGATAAGGTAACGAAAAGCGTTTGTCACGTTCAACAAGGTGTTCCCAAGTATTGTATTTCAGCCCCATGCAAATGAGTCACGTCTCATGTGTCACTTTTGGGGTGGGGCTTCTTTTCTGATATTTCTTATATCAATTGTTAGTTAAGAAACGTCAATTCCATTGGTGATGCAGAGTTTGTGCAATGTGCAGTTGATTTTTCAAATATTGAATCCTTTTTAGGCGGCTTTTGCAGCAGCAACATGGAATATCAGAATTCACTTGCATGTTTATAAACTAGAAAAAATATAATACAAATAAAGACGGCTTATACGTTGGTTGGGAATGAGAAAATATTTCATTAATATAACGCCTTACCAATTTCCTTTTGCCGACTAACAGATTTAAAACGTTCGATTCGGTCAGATATCCGGAAGCTAGCTGATTAGCTATGAAATAAAGGTCTATGGATTGTTTTATAGACATCTTCATCACTGAAATGGCGGCCAGACTAGAAGAATTTGAACCAGATCCAAAACATTCCACTATAGGATTTATCATCTGGAATAGAGCGATTGCAACGATAAAATAGCCGTGTCACGTCATAACACCGTTTTGCATTTAAAAACAGTAACGTGTGGTCCTCACGGAGATTGATTCTTAAAAGTTGCTAAAAAGTAATATTTCTGCATAGAAAAACAAATTTCTTTGCCAATATTATTGTATATATGTATTATATTTATCAAATTAAGCGATGATTCAAACCATTACAATATAAAAAATAAAAAAAACAACTTTCTGCACACAGATACAGATGTCATCAGTCAATGCAAAGAATATCCGAACAACGGAAATAAAGTGTATGCAAATAATTATTAAATTAACCGGTACTCCAATACGTGGCCATATCAGACATTCTACAAACTAACCTACCTACAAAAATTTGATGCTATTAATATAATAATGATAATAATAATGCTAACGTCCGGTTTAGTAATGCATCTGGTATAGTTTCACTTGTAACTGTAGTAAATATCCATCATTTATACGGGACTGGTTTCTTAAAAAAGAATCTTATCTGCATTATTCACAATTTTTAATTTAATTTTCTTTTGGGACGAAAGGCCGTACAAATTCTAGAGTTGAGGCAACATTCTTAAGCGACAAACCACATTGAAATTCTATCAATGCCATTTCTGATGAAGAGCCATCTATCTTCTTGAAAATTTTCGGCGATACAGCTGGATAGTTTTTCAATTTCAAAATTGATAATGGAGCTGAAACAAATTGTCTAAGCAGCTCAACTTTTTAAAATTACTAAACCGCAGATCAAACTGTTTTCGCAAGCTTGAAAGAATCTGGACATGATTTTCTCCTTTGTATCTTTCACAATTTATTTATTTTTCCAGCTTCTCATTCAAACACGGGAAATGTTTAACATATTCACGACTTAAATTCTGCTCCCAGTATGCAATTTTGTTGGAAAATCCTGTACTTTTGGGATCATTTCCCCAAAATTTGTATCTTGTCCCTGAAGTTGAACACTCACTTCATATAATCTTTCTGTAACCGATGTTGATGTCGATACAAGAAAGGTAAAATCCCGCAACCACTCAAAATTTGTAAAAAAATAATAATAAAATATATTCAAATTTATAAATATGATAAAATATCCTACGCGAGCTACCGCAAAAGCCTTGGTGAGCCACCGGTAGCTCGCGAGTGACCGTTTGGCGATCACTGCTCTAATGATTCTGTTCTTTACGTCAATATTCTCAATGAATTTTATCCTCAAGCAGATGTTCTCCTAATGGAGGTATCTAAATATAAGTTTTTATACAATAACTGTATATTACTCGATAATTCACCAGAGAGGAAATAATGTCCAATTAATATAGCACACTATTTATCAGTAATGCGAATCAATTATTTTATTATTTCGGGCCAAAAAATAAAAAAAAATTGTATCAAAGGTTTATGTTAATACAAACGACTATTATGTGAAAGAAATTGATTGAAGTCATTTATTTATTAAGTGCTTCTCTCGCCTACGAACTACATACATACATACATAGATTCGGCATATTATCGAACTCCGTTGAAATCAGATCAGACTAAACGGTTTGGTTAGCCGTAAAGTTGCCGTCAATACGGTAACAATGAAAATATTGAACATAACTCAAATTAACAATGCGTCAAATAAGGGAGCCGATAAATTGCTCGAATGAAAATTGCTCGAATTACAAATTATTCGAATTAAATTTAAACGATTTTTCACGACTTTTTCTACAAATTTCATTTTTATCTTGTGCGACACTTGTTTAGAGAGTGAAATATAAAAATAATTTTCGTAAGTATTTATTTTAACCGTGTTCGCTCCAAATGCGGAACAAATGATCTTTTAATGGAGTTTATCTCAACAGAAGTGTTTCTACGAGAACTGCTTATTAATTAGTTACTCAAACTGTTTATATATATTTCCAGAACACATAGAAGACTAGAGCTAAGACAGAACAAACGGAAACAAATTAATTATCTTGTTATTCGAGCAATTTCCATTTGAGAAATTTACCGGGAACCGTCAAATAATATGTAAGAAAATAATGCAAAAATACTTTCACCCTACAATAAAACGTTGAAATGAAAAATAATATTATGCAGTTAAATATAATTTAACCGTGATAGAAACAGCTGAAAATATACGATCGCTGATTAGAGTATAATATATCGCAAATCTTATGACAATTTTAACAATTTATTTTTAGCAATTTTACTCAATTCTTTTTGCTATACTGTAGAAACGTTCCACTAAACATTGTGTAAAAAAAAATAAAGACTATTTCTCTAAATTTAAACAACAATTTTGTGTCAAAATAAAAACAACATTGTTGTATATAAAACCGTGTAATAATGAAAACCCAATAAAAACAATCTTATTTATTTTATTTAAGAGAAAAATTACACTATTTATCGCTACTTGATAGCAAACGCGCACGTTTATAAAATACTGGACGTAAATCGCTTTCATTTCTAGAAACATTTGACACACCTAATGTGTTAGAACAGGGTTTCTTAACCTTATTATGGTATTGGGCTCATTTGAGATGTAGGATAATATAGTAGCGGGCGTACACCGGATTTCTAAAAAAACTTTTTCTATTTCAGTATGTTTATTTGCGTTACATTTACAATATTATTATTATTCGGTAAATTATACATTTATTTTTCTTTGAAGGCATTTACAAAATAAAAATATATAGAGAAGAATAAAGAGTATAAAAATATGTTTACTGTCAATACTCAGTGTAAAGACATTATATTAAAAACTAAAGCATTCAATTCTACTTATTCCACATTCATAACTTTATAAAAGTAGAATTAGTACAAATTAGTGTTTTAGTTTTTTAATGTAAAAATACCTTACAAAATAAGCACATTTTCTGCAATCTTTGATATTACATTTTACTTATGAGTTTAAGATTGTCATCTGAATCGTAAACACTACTACTACGTACTCTGCAAGGGAGTATGAAAATAGCTCCGCTGGCGCAGCATTAACCTCTGTTTTAGAATCTAATGAAGACGTTTGTTTGTTACTATCGTCCTGTGTTGATTTTTTTTCATTTAGAAATCTCTTATCCGTTTTTTTTAAACAAATAATTCGTGTAAAAAGTTTGCGTTGTTCTTAATAGACTGTGCTATTTCAAAACAGTTTATAAAAAATCCCGTGTTGAAAAAGAGTTGGGTGAACATTGTTAAAATTAATTGAAAAAATTACATACTCACATTGTTTCAAATACCGGGAATCAGGTGACTTACACAGGATAAAAAATATTATCATATTCAGACACATTTTGCATATGTCCCTGTTAGGTATATTATGCTAATCTGGATTTGGAGTATTTTTCAACTGTATTTTCAGCCGTCATATTTTTAATATATCTAAAGTTTTTTTTTTTACCATGTCCGCTCCCAATGTGGAGCATATGGACTCCTAATGGAGTTTATCTCAACAGAAATGTTTCTACGAGAACTGCTTGCTACTCAGTTGCTCAACCTCTCTTTTTCCAAAGAGTGTAAGAATAAAAGGATAGGACTAGGACAGGACTAGTGGTTAGCTAATCGCTCTCGATACGCCCCGTTCATAGGATTGGTTGGGTGAGAGGGGAGAATTCAAGACATCACATACATCCATGCCTTTGAACAGAAATTCATAAATCGATTGAAAAATCAATTTATAAAACTGCTCGTACTGGGATTCGAACCCGTGACATTCGTCGCGGTAGCCAACGACGTTAACCACTCGACCACACAGGCGGCAAAGTTACGCCTAGCAAAATAAACAGCGTTCATTTATCAAAGGATAGCTTAAACATAGTAGTTTATGTTTTTTGCTTTCTTGAATATACGAATGTTATGATTTTTGAATAAGACATAATTTAGTATTGAATTATGTTAAATTATCTTAAATGAGCATGTATAACCAAATTATTATAGATTAAATAGCCAATTCTCAGAAAAAATTAATTGTAACGAAAAATATTACGGACTGTAACAAGCTAATTTCGTATACGAACGTTATTAAGTTTTCTTAATATGACGTGAACAAACTGACAATAATCTCGGAAGCTTTAGATTATCTCAAGGAAAGGCTGTTTTCAGTGGTTTTACCTTTAGAAGCTCGACCTGTACGCTGAATAACTGGGCCGTGGAAAGCTTTCGAAAGCTTTTGGGTCAAGTAACTCCCGACGGGGTGCCATCTGTTGGCAACACTTGCCAAACATTGGCGAATATTAAATTAGTCAGTAATGAAACACGTCTCTTGGCCAACGCGAGATAAGAGCTGTGCTCACTATTTATTTGCAAGTGTTTCATTAGTACTCTCGAAATAAACACCTCTTGCCATTTTATCAATTATCAGATTATCTGAACGAAGAAGTAGTTAGTCAATGACAAATAGTTTTTAAAAAAGCATCATTTAATTAATATTAATACAAAATTAACATTTTTTTAATCGCCGCTTATAGTTACAAAATATAACGTTTTAATATTTTTAATGGCGTAATATTTCTAAAAAAAATGTTTATAATATTCGATACTGGACAAGTTTCTTATTGTCCGAAAGCCCTGGTGATATTGCAACTGACTATGTAAAAACCGCCTGTGTAGTCGAGTTTTCAACGTCATTGGCTCCGGTTACGGAGGTCACGGGCTCAAATCCCAGTACGGACAGTTTTATAAATTGATTTTTCAATCGATTTATGAACTTCTGTTCGAAGGCATGGATGTATGTGATGTCTTGCATTCCCACCTCCCATCCTATCCTATGAATGGGGCGTATGGAGAGCGACTAGCTAACCACTAGTCTTGTCCTAGTCCTATCCTTCTATTCCTAGTCTCTTTGGTAAAAGAGAGGTTGAGCAACTGAGTAACAAGCAGTTCTCGTAGAAACACTTCTGTTGAGATAAACTCCATTAGGAGTCCATATGCTCCACATTGGGAGCCGACGTGGTAAAAAAAATGTAAAAAATTAGATATTTATTCAATTGGAGAGTTTAAAATGTATTGTTATAAGTAAAAAATAGTTTTTTTTTCGTGCTAAAATAACATAATTATATGATAAAATTGATAGTTTTGTCGGTTACGCACCATTGTCACAACTGTACTCGTAGTATTGTAGACTACAGAATTGTTAATGAATTAAATCAGTTTCATTTAGTAAAAACTGTCATTACATTAATTTACGACTTCAATTAGGGTCACTAAAACAATAAAATTGTATGAATTCACACATAAAAAACTAAATTAAAACTGATAAAAAAACATTCCATGAGATTAGCACTAAATTAGAACAAAATGGCCCATTAAGCCCTCCCACCACCACGCATTAACTCTTTCAACCCCTACATTTCACATTACGAATTCAATATTCTCAAACTTTTTCTAATCGTATACGATACGTTTAGAACAGCTCATTTTAAATACGCATTATTTTTACGATTGATTACTTGGTCATTTGGTAACCACTTCTAATGTTGATAATAAAAATTCTTTATGAAAAGGGTTTTTAATAAAAATTGGTTTTAATTTAGCCACATTTCTTTCACTCAACATTTAAGAAAATTAAATATGATGAGAGCGAAAGAATTCACTTTTAAAAATAACTTAATCAAGCCAAGCTGTAAAGTATATTTTCATTATTGTTTCCTGGAAATCTGAACTTATGAATATTGATTCTCTGCTATATATTCTTATGTTTTGGTCAAAAAGATTTAAATAATAATGTGACATATTAAGGTTTTTTAACATTGAATAAAAAAAATATATGAAGTCACTTTTTGGAAAACAATAAAAAGCCGTCAATAGTTCGTTTATCAGTATTCAATACTGACGTGAATGAGAATATAAAATAGTGTTTTCAGTTAACAGATAACAATCTTAAAAAAAAATCTTTTTTATAGATGTCAAAGCATCTAAAAACAAATTAGATAATAGTTTTAAATTAAAGGAAATTTTGAAACAAGATTGCAAATTTTTCATCCGATTTCTATAATATTTTTACAAAGGCTTGTAGTAACACAAAAAGTACCATAATAATAAAAATCCAGGACGTGGAATCGGGGCTGTATTCGAATATCTGTGTCGTAGTGTTTTTAGACATGTTAATTCGACATTTGCAGTTTACATCTTTTTTATGTTATTTACATTGTATTTATCGGAAAAAATCATAGAAAATACGAAGGGTGACATTCTTTTGCCTTTCTACTGTCGAATTAATTTAAATTTGCAATTGTATAATTTTGTCGAGAAAAATAATTGCTGCGGAACTGGATATAATTTTGAATCAATGTCAGAGTAATGCCGCTTGTGTGGTCGAGTGGGCAACGTCGTTGGCTGCCGCTACGGAGGGCACGGGTTCGAATCTCAGTACGGGCAGTTTTATAAATTGATTTTTCAATTGATTTATGAATTTCTGTTCAAAGGCATGGATGTATGAGATGTCTTGAATCCCCCCCTCCCACTCATCCTATCCTATGAACGGGGCGTATTGAGAGCGATTAGCTAACCACTAGTGCTATCCTAGCCCTTTCCTTATATTCCCACTCTCTTTGGAAAAAGAGAGGTTGAGCAACTGAGTAACAAGCAGCTCTCATAGAAAAATTTCTGTTGAGATAAACTCTATTAGGAGCCCATATGCTCCATATTGGGAGCGGACATGGTAAAAAAAAATGTCAGAGTAGGAGTTGTGTTTTTCTCAACGACTAAATAAATATTTCAAATTTTTTATTGAGTTTATATGTACCAAATCAATTATGTTTGTTCCATCTGTTCCAAAAAGTAACGACTCATTTTGTTTTTAGAAAAAATGCTTCAGATACCGATATCTACTAATTTCAAAATAAAATCTGTGGTTATTTTAGATTTTTATCATTTTTTTTCGTCCAAACGTCGAAATTCTCGTGTAAAACGTGTTAACAAAAAATTAAATTACGTTAGTGACAATTTGAAAATATTTTATAAATAATCCAAGAATTCAATAAAATCTTTAAAATTTAGATGTACAGTAAAATATTAAGCCTCACCAAAATATTGTTCCTAATTATCTTAAAACTATTATTTTTGAGTTGTTACACTTTGTAGGAAAGGTATCGATATGAGGCGTATAAAGTTGACAAAACACTGTAAAATGTGGCACTGCGATCGTGTGAATGATCGAAGGACATTAACGCCCGCTCGCCTGTTGCACTCCAACGCTATGGCGATAATCTTTTATTGGGCGCCCCTTTTCACCCGCCGGCCTTTCCTCTCTTTATTTATACGGCCGATCTAAAAATATCCACGACCAGCGGAATCAAACGAAACGGATGGAAATGTTAGCTTACGCTGGATAAAAAAAAAGATATATTTCAGGGATTTTCTTTAGCTCGCGTATTTTTTTATTGTAGCCGTATAATATATTACGCTGCGAAATATCCCTATGACTAGGGCTTCCAAACCGGTTTAAACCGAAACCGGTTAACCGGTTTTTCGGGTGTTTTGAAAAAAACCGAAACCCGGTTTATTTTGGGCGGTTAACCGGGTTAATTAAAAAATCTTTTTCTGGTTTGAACACCACGAGCTTTTATTAAACTATTCATATGTAGAGTATAAATATTTAAAAATGTTGTATATAATAATAGTATTATAAATAGTACAATATCATAAATTATTGTACTGTTCAATTGTCTAATTTCTGTGTCATATCAATAATTAGTATGTAGTCGAAATCATAGACAACTATACTGCTTTCAATCAAATATCTGTAATACGAAAGGATTCTCATAATATCAATGATAATAGGGTAAAAATATCAAGATATTTTAGTTCTACAGTTATTTATATGTTATACGTTGATAGCTGTTTTGGCTTTCGCCATCGTCAGAACTAGTAGTATAACTATCAGAAAACTATTACTACTTTTAACAGAAATAGCTATCAACGTATAACATATAAATAACTGTAGAACTGAAATACCTTGATATTTTTACCCTATTAAAATGGAGTTCTACCAAGTAAATGCCAAATCAATAGATCAATGATAATAAAACAAGTGAACCTTATTGAACCAAAAATACACATAAATACGTTCATCATTATATCTTTTAAATGAAATAAATATCCGAACCGAAAACTTGTACTGATACAAAGTAATTTAAATATCAGTAAACACAAATTTATAATCTACATTTTTTTCACGTATTCATTTGATTTTTATAAGTCGGATTATTTATAATTCTAAACAATATAATATTGGATATAGAACTTAAATATTGTATAATATATACGATTGCTATTATTCCGAGAACGTGAACGAACCGAGAACGAACAGTACCTGAACTAAAAGAGATGACAATTTGTATTCACTTTTTTTGCAGCATACATTCATAGAAAGGTTAAGTGGACAAACCCATGTTTTATTACTTCCTTCAAGTTATAAAACAATTCAATTTTAAAATGTTTTTATTTTTATTTTCAAACAATCGGTGCCATAAATCATCGGCTACTTTTAAGGGCCCATGTCTTTCCAATATGCACATGCGGCAAACAAAAGAAAAAATAAAGACGCGGAAGTAGGTATTCGAAGTGTTATACAATTGAACACTAGATGTAACATGTATTACATTTCTTTTAAACAATTATTTAAAAATGTGACAATGTTATTCATACAATCGTTAGGACACGAATGCATGTTTGCGCATAGTGAAAATTGGTAGTTACTGACAAAATTACTAATATTTATAGTGGGGTATATATATTATACTAAAAATAATTGCGCTTGTAGATTGGATGGTTTTCAACGGTACAAAGTGAACTTGATTTTTGATTTCGTTGAAAATATCACAAAATACATATTTAATATATTTTACATATGCTATCACAACCATCTGTGCATATTATATTTTATTTTAGTTCAAAAATAAAATATTGTAGCCAAACTAATTTCTATGGGGAGCTACACTAAAGATGTACCAGGGTAACTTGACTGCCTGCGAGGGCGCCACCATCGCATCATTAACGTTGCCATAGTCAACACGTCCTAGGGCGACAATTTTAGTTCTGAGTTCTGCCACAGTCAAGTTAAAATGGTACATCTTTACATATAAGTGAAAATGATCTAACCGAAAGTTCATTTAATTCTAAGCCTTTATAATAAGGTATATTAATATGGTTATTCAATGTATTTTTTGTTTTTGTTTTAGTTATATTTCACTCAATCACTCATGACGAGTATTCTCAACTGATTTCTAAAATGATAAATGTGAAATTAGTATAAAGGAGTGTTTTATTATTTAAAAATACCATTTATAAGCTAAAGGATTAAATAGCTTAACACCAGAAAAATCATTATTTGATGACACTTAAATGACAAGATTTTTTAAAAATAAATATTTTCTATAAATAAAAATATATTTTTTAACCATGCCCACTCCCAATGTGGAGCATATGGACTCCTGGTGGAGTTTATTTCAATTGCTTTCACAATAACTGCTTGTTACTCAGCTACTCAACATTTCTTTTTTCCAAAAATCGAAGGGTAGGGCTAGAACAGGACAAGTGATTAGCTAGTCGCTCTCGTTACGCTCCGTGCTCAGAATAGAACGAGTCGGAGGGGGGATTTCAAGACATCACAAACATCTATGCCTCCAAACAGAAATTCATAAATCGATTTATAATTTTTTTAAATATATATAAAACTGTCTGTACCAGGATTCAAACCCGAGACCTTCTTAAACAAAAACAGCGATTTTTTTTATCTACTTTCTAATTGTATGCACTTAGTGACTGTTTTTAAGTTATTAAAATACTTTTTTTTTAAACATGGGTTAGTGTAGTACTAAAATTGGTTTTTTGAAAATAAATCCGGTTTAAACCGGTTACCCGGTTTATTTATTTGAAATAAACCGAAAACCGGTTAGTTTAAATGTCCGGTTAATTGGAAGCCCTACCTATGACCCCCAATGAATATTTCACAACAATATGGTGATAATAACTCAAAGCTGGTGAACTATGTAAATGAATCATTTATGTTTTATTACATACTTCAATACATTTTGCACTGTAAACATAATTAACCCACGGGGAAATTAGCACATGACAATTGTTATAAAAAAAGATTGTTGGTCTAGAGCAGCGGTCGGTAAAGTGTGGTCCGCGAGAAAAATTTTGGTGGTCCGCTGAGAAATCTGACATTATTTTACTGAACTCGGTGCATTTTAAGACGCATTTGATCACTTTTATTTCAATATATAATATATTATACAAAAGTCCAGTTAGTGGTTCCCTGGATTAAAATTGTGAATTAAGTGGTCCGTGAGCCTAAAAATTTTGCCGACCGCTGGTCTAGAGCGTGGTTTCTCAACCGGGGGGCACAGCATATTCTAAGAGAGCCACAGAGAAAAAATAGTTTTAGAGGATCCACAGCACAGTTTTTGATGAAACTGGCAAATAGATAAACTCTCAGATTTTTAAAATCAGGCAGTGACAAAAAAATATTTGAACTCCGCAAAAGAGGGAAATAAAACGTCCCACATTTTTGGAAATTCCAGTATTTTGAAATTTTAATTCTTGGAAGAGTTAAAAAAAGTCTCTCTTTTCATTTTGTGAAATCCGTATATTTTTTGATTTTTGAATTTGAGTTTATTGAATAATTGCGTACTCGATTCTCGAAAAACTTAAAAGCATTTATAAAAAACGGGTATAGGAGGCACGGAAAAATATAAGACTCAAAAAGGGCCACAAGCTTAAAAAGGATGAGAAACTTTGGTTAAGAGTGTGTTAAAATTCGTAGTTCAAAAGAACTAAATATAAGTAGTAAAAGGATTATGAATATTTTAAGAGCAATAATTTATTAATAACCTGTCATTTGTATTTTAGGTGAAAAGGTATAAATGAAACCAAGAATATTTTAATTTATTATATAATATTATTTACATTTTACCAGTAGAGAAATTTTGAATGTAAATGTGAAAAGTCCTCAAGTTTTCGGAAAAACCAACGTGAAAATAATTGCTTACAGTTGCCTATCTCTTAGTATTCTTCAGTATCAATATGTTTGGGATGTGACCAGTAATTTTCTATCTAATTACGCCTAAAAGTTCTCATCAGCAATTTAACTTTTCTATATACTCTTTATGAGTACGTAGGATAATTTTTCAATACACTTAATTGTGCAAAAAAAGTAAATGAAAATCGCTTAATTCACAAAAGGATTCATTATCTTGGACCGTGCAATAATTACTAACCCGCGCAAAAGAGACTTACACCCATGTTAGCGATTAAAGATATGTTGCTAGCCATTAAAAAATAATAAACCACTCTTTTGTACATATTTTAAAGTTATTTATTAGGACTAGGACTTGTTCTTACATCTTAATAAATAACTATAGAATAAGTAATATAATAGGTATTTTTCTATTACGTTTTGACAGTGAACGCATTAAGTGTGGTTTATAAATGCAGAAGAGTAGAACTACATGACAAGCAGTTAGTCAATCACTTTTTCTATGCTCCGCTTAGGTTCAAGAATTGAAGAAAATCAAATGTAAAAAAAAAACAATGCTTGAAGTGTACGATCGTGTCTTTTCGGGGACTTTAGATATTACAAAACAATGATATGATGCACAATAATTTGTTGATGTTAATGTAACTTAAATTTGAATCGTTCAAACTATGTACATTCTCACAGATTTTGTCACTAACAGTTAGTTACAAAACAGTAACAGTTACCAGTTAGTGACAAAATCTGTGAGAATGTGCATAGTTTGAACGATTCAAATTTGATATTGAAACTCCACCAAGCACCTTCAGTCGAAATCTTAAATTCATGTTACTTATTTGATATTACATTAAACGGTTTACTACATTTTTTATTAACAGCAAAATTCGTTAAAAAGTTATATCATATTTTTTTCAGACGAAAATAATTTGCTATTTATTATATAACTTCGGAAAAGAAGCTCTCAGCGATACGAATAAAAAATACTTTATAAAATAAAATGAAACGTAAGACTTTTTACCGAAAATAACCGCCTTAAGTAACTTATCAAGTTTTGAGTAATCGTTTCGTAATAAAATATCCATAAAGGATTCTTAAATATTCACGAAAACACCCGTCTTATACAATAATGGCGAAAAATCTCACCTGAACCAAGGTCAGAGAGCGTCGTGAGGCGTCCGTGTCAGGTAGGCGGCGGCGCCTATAAAACTTTTCCCGGTATTGATTACCCAAAACGCTCATCCCGCTAAATACTTAATCAGGACTTCTGAAGAAAAAAACTTTTTCGTAATTTTGTCACAAAGGTATCCGTCAAAGAAATTTTCATAATCTTTCTAATTTTAATATCGCCGTTTTAAAGTTTTATCAGGCGTAGGTACTGGAGAATTTTCAAGTCGTACGCATTATCAATATATGCCTATTTGATTAATCGACTGTGAGTAAAAGTAACGGCATATTGTCCTTCCGATGATAAAAATCATATTTCGAGTAACACCCATTGCTAAAAAAACACAAAAATTCAATGAAATCAAATTCAATATACACTCCTATTAATAAAATATATCGACTGTGGAAAGGAAAAAGGACGTAACCCACAGTTTTTTCAAATCAGCTTTATTCGATAATCACAATGTATCAAACTTGATAGACGTTATATCAAAAAGATGTAAGCTTCAAATGCCGAATTAGTATCTAAATTTAGCTTTTAAGTTTGAAAAAAGATGAGCCTGTGAAAATTGAAACCATGAAAATAGACTGAAAAAAAGGTTTTGCATAGACAGTCTCTTAAATTAATATTAGATTATGTCAATTAAACACCAGTTTAGAAGTGTCTGTCCACTTCTAGGATGTGTATATTTCATAATTTGCATATGGCCCAAAATAATCAAAACACGTTTTTTGTGCCTCCTGTAAAATTTTCTAAGTTTGGGTTACGTCCTTTTTCCTTTCCACAGTCGAATTATGTATGCAAAAATAATACGTTTTTAGTGGAATAAAAAACATTTCATATTGTATCTAGTTCATTGTTATTACACTTGAAAAGAATTTTTGAATATAATATTCAAGGGACTTATATATTTTTTCATATTGGTTAGCTGTTTTAAATACCAAAATAATTATAGTTTGAAAAAGTTTTCTTTTTTGCAGTTAAAGTGAAATAAAATTCAAAAATTTTCGACGTTAAGTTATTAAATCAGCAGCTGTCAACTGATCATCCACGAGAAAAAAAAATTTTTTGTTTTAAAATTGAAATCAAACTTTTTTAAGTAGCATCAGTATCACACTAATTAAATTTGTAAATGTTTAATTAAACGCTTATACCATTTAATACTGGGTTAAAGGTGTTTTTTTTTTATTATTCACTGGTTTCTAAATTTGAGTTAGATGGTCCATGGGGTCAGAAATTCTGCCGAACGCTGTATTAAGGGTGTAAAATACTTTTTACCATTCTACGTACGTTTGTGATGTTTACATACATTTTTTTTTTGTCAGTCACTTTCTCTCCCTATTTTGTAAGTTAAGTTTTCGATACTTAAAATAACATATCGCATAATATTCATTCTTCTAGAATCTAGATTGTGTCAATAAATATTCCTATTAAAAAAAAATCATTAAAGCTTATAACAATGCGCCAAATATTTTGAAATTGTAAACTCGTACGAGATAATTTTATCACTCATTCCAGATCAATTTAAGAAGAAGAGACATCACAAACACCCATGTTTAAGATCTCAAAATTGAATTTAAAACATCTTAATTTGATTTTGACTCTACTGGGATTTAAACATAGAACCGTTAACAACTTAGCAACAGAGAGCGACAAGGAAACATTTAAATCTGTTTATCTTTTGCTAAAACTTTTGTAACCGTATACAAATGCATCGCATATTTAAACATGTCATTAATTAAATAAATTACAAAATTCATTTTTCAATCTCTACTCTGTTATGCAGTCCAATTAAAAAAAACAATTTATGAGAAAATCATTTAAATTCCTATTTCAGAGAATTACAGGGAATACAGTTCAGTCATCAAGTAATAATTTTTATGTAATTGTAAAAACAAACGATTGTTTACAAAATATATTACTTATTTTTTGTGCAACCTGAAAATGTAATTAACAAATCCTGATTGCACCGCCGAATGAACCGAACAAAGCATTTTTCTGCGAAAAAACTCATACAAAAAAGCTGAACATCGCGACAGAGCCCAGCAATATACAATTGTATGCGGAAAAACCGGGTCGAAATAATGGCATGCACTTTTTGCATTTTTTGTTTATTCGTTTGGTTTTTTTGTATATCTGATATTAGAGTTTTTGAACGCCTTCCGTACTACTGTCTGCCTGAATAATTGAAATTTCCATGTTGAACTTTTGCCAGATTCATACAATGGGAAACAACTTCATATGTTTTAATAAATGCCGGTAAGTACTACTTCTGTGATCTGAAAACAATTCAATTTAAATACCATAGTTTCATAATATATTATAGAAAATTATTTAAATCTCTCAAGCGCTTAATGTTGTACACTAACATTCGTTGCGTTGTTTTTATGATTGCCGACCAAATCTCTTTATGATAATTTAATAATACCAAGTCTCTGCGGTCTAATGGTAATAATAATTTAATCTTAGCGAACAGGTCAACTTAGGTTCTCATCCCAGCAAAATCAGTAAAAAAAAAGTTTTTCTAGCTTAAATTTGAGACTTGGATATTTGATGTAATTTCTCTCGTTGTTAAGTTGATATCAAATGACATATATATCTCAAATAAATTAAAAATATTTAGATTATGTTTATTAATATAAATTATCAGCTGGAATGCCAAACATTATCAATTTTAAATAATTTAAAAAACGCATGTGCGTATGTGAGTTTTATGATAATTTAAAACATATGAATTTTAATTGAAATTAAGAAGATGATTAATACCTTACCATTATTGTGTTTTTTTTGCAATTGTCTTGTGCGCGTTATTCTTACGTCACGAGAACCTTTTTATAAAGTATTCAAATTCAACATTGGATTCAGAATTTATTTGAAAATACAAAATTTTTACCCAATCAAGGAAAAAGTTTCACCACCCCTGGCCTAGAGCTTAGACAAACACAATTTATCACTAAATTTGTGTAACCAGGTGATTCTGTGAATTTAGTACCGTTAAATTATATTTAGAACTGTCCTGGCTATAAGTTATAAGTAGACACCCTCAATGACGACTTTGCCGACCTTTCTACTTAGTGTATCGTATTGACCTTGAAGTTACGACCTTTTGAAGTATGGAATGGGCTTTACACCTACAATACGAAGCGTTTGCACAGGAATGGGATAAATCTAACCCTGCATAATATGTTAAAAGGGTTTTATTAATATTAATAGGATTTAAAACGTCCCAGATATCACCTGGCGTGTCGGAACATGGAACGTATCACAAAATATTGAATATGTTTATCTTCTATAACTTTGATCGCAGACAATTTATTGCATAGATCTATCAGATTTAAAAACATGTTTGAAGTTTTATATTTTTAAGTAGAATTAGAATCAATAATATATTTACGTTTTAATTTAAGTTCTTACGATAGAGTTTTATGAAGATTACACTGTTTTTTTTTTTAAATTAAATTAATTTGTAACATTCAAATATTCATATAATAGGTCTCAGGTAATTTAAAGTCATATCCATGGCTATTTTTCAGTCTAAGACATATGTTGGTGATTGTACTAATCGAAACTGTAATCGTGTCGGGGTCAGTGGTCGTGTGGTCAAGGTTGTTGGTAAAGATTCTTAAGTCTCGGCATTTTTCAAGTCCCGGGACACAAGACATAGAATTGTCACGACCAGAGAATTTCTTGCATCCCGTAACCGTTCCACTGTAGTTTTTTCTATATATATTTTTTTAATCGAATGTTTTTACATTAACACCGCCAGTAACTCTTAAAGCTTACGTATTTTTTTTAATTATTGCAAAATATGAAACTATTTTATTTTAAAAAATTATATAGCTTTTTACTATCTATTATTCGACGGATTCGATCGATTTTGCCGTTGCAACCATTCTAGTAATTTTATGGTTATTATTGCACACTGGCATCTGTGGTCATATTTTATTTTATTGAATACAGTGAAACCCCTCTCACATTATTCCTTTTCCCGCGTGGATCGTTTATTTTCCATTGTCCCGGCCAAACATTTTTAAGAACTTGAAAAACGTAAATCGGGGTTTTATTTGATAAATTTCTTATCGTTTTCTTATTGCCTCTGAATTATTTATTGTACTTACAAAAATATCAATAAGTATGCAAATTCGAGGCCAGTTCTAAAACATTGCAAGCAGACGAGTTAATTAATACTGATCGTAAAATTAATATTGGTATAGGATAACAAAACAAATGTTGATTTTTTTTAAACTGAGGTTGGGATGAAATTAATAATATATAATCACAAGTTAACTAAAGGTTATGATTTTGTAGGCATGGATGGCGTGAGTTTTATCACCTTCCAAGTTTGAAATCTTATCTTGGCCAGACGCGGATATCGTCTTTAGGCTTTGCCCCGTCGTGTCAACTCTCGGAAGATCCGATCTTTACTGATAAAACCTGCAATAACTTTTTTATGAGTTTTCATACCTTTTTGTAACATTTGAAAATTCACGAAAAACGTCATTATGAATACGAAGCCGGTAATGATAGCACATGTAAAAAATATTTTCTTTTGATTTCTTTAAATGTTTGACAAGAATATCTATAACTTTTAAAGTTTTTTTTCCAACCAGTGTCTACTTTTTAGTCCTGATTGTAAGCGATTCACGTTCGTATTGCAATAATTCTTGTTATCCATCATCAGTTGTTTCATTCCAACTGTCCAGTTTGCTATTCAATTAATTCCAAACAATAATGATTTTAAAATTATGTTTTGATTGCAGACACATAATAATAATATCCATGTTACACAAATGCATGATTATTTAATTTATTTATGACCTTTTGATTTGTACAAATATTCTCAGAGTATAAAAAATCTCAAATTTGTTTGAACCGTTTTATTCAAATATCCCGGGAATCAAGACAGGGAAAAAGAATCGATTTCCCGGGAATTTAATCTCAGATTCCCTTACCATAATATATGAAATACTTACGGAGCACATTTGCAATATTATTTTTCAAAATAACTCTTCGATATTTAATCACGCAACTTACCTTTTAAAAAATCGAAGAATATAAGATTTTTTAAAGATACGTTAGAATTGAAGAAAGGAAAGTTCTCATACATCTATGCTGTTTAACATAAATTCATAAATCAATTGAAACATCAATATACTTTATGAAATTGTTTCCACGGCCACTGCAACTAGTGATTCCAACACCGGATTAATAAATCAATACCGGTATTTTGGTATTTCATATTAAATACTTCGATATTTCATTTTTCTTATTTCAACACACCGTCATTAAAAAATATTTAATAATCATAAATGTTTTTTCTTACAAATAGTTTACGGCTAATTAAAATAATAATACATCATTGAAAGGCTTATCATGCCTCAAATCTGACAATATTGATGTAGTTATGAAAAAATATAAGTTATATCGTTTCATCTCGAACAATTTTATTAAAATATGTGATGGTTTCTGTAAATTCCAAATTCGGATTCAGGTAATTTTCAATAAGAAAATACCGGTATGTTTGAGTCATCGGAACCGATATTTTGGTATTGAAAAAATCACGACTACCGCTTGGGTTGATCGGCTTATTAGATGTCAAAAAACATTCAGATAAATCAAATTTATCCTTGTTCATTTATTGCCAGTAAAATAATACTTGTTTTACACGCGTATACTCAAATTCCAGCCCTGTGTATCAAAATTAAAACAGAATCGTACAAGAGAAGGTGGAGGCGGGGGTTTGTGGAGACAGTTAAATATTCCTACAAAACATAATTAATATTTGGGTTACCAATTAAACACGCTGTACGCAAAATTTTACATCTTCACAACAGGGCACCTAAATACATGAATGTATGTTTAGCTCTCTAAACAACAAGTATGTTATTATTTTATACAGTATAATTTTATATTTTAAAATAAATCATTTTTGGGTGAGATATGTTATATTTTCTCTTTATGGCTTAAATGAATCCTTCAGTTCAAATGTTAAAATAATCTGAAAAATCTCTATCGGCTTCTTTCGTGTATTACAACAATTTTAATTATTAAAGTAACATTTTTAAAATATATGTTTTATATTCAATCTTAATACATAATTTGTGTAAGCAATTGGCTTTTCATTGGCTTCGATAAATTTTTCAACCCAATAACAAAGTTAGCAATCAATTTAAAAATAAAGTGTACATCGTAATCAAAGTCTGTTTGACATATTTATTTGGACACAAAAGCTCATCTCAACATCATTAAACATTTAAGTGACAATTTTTGGAAGCTCTGGCGCTTGAAAAACTTTTAAGTAGGTAACTTGGAATTATTTCAAACATTGCTCTGTTACAAAACACATTTGAGTCTTAAATATAATAATATAGATTTTCACCAATCACCATTTGAAAAACATTATTTAATTGCGTTGTTTACATGTAACCAGGGCTATGGAGTCGTTAAAACGACTCCAACTCCAACTCCGAAGTATTTTTTCATTTTAACTTATATATATGTATTATATCGGATCATCTTTAGTGAGCCAAGCATGCAATATCAAGACTATGGACTGCTGTGGTTTGAATAAACATTATTATTTTATTTTTTTAATGGGTCTGACTCGCTCATTTTTCACGACTCCGACTCCACAGCCTTTCTTAGAACTATTCCGCATCAACATAAGACCAACGATGATAAGTAAATAGGCGAAATACAGCATAACGTTTATAAACATTAGAGGTCTGTGCGGGCCTGGGCCTGGCTCTCGGGCTACTACTCGGCCGCGGGCCGGGTTCGGGCGGGTAAGCGCAATTAAGATTCGGGCTTCGGCCCGAGCCCGGGTAAGGAATTTATTTATTCAGAAAAATATTTCAGATTATGTTCGTGTCACAAATCAGCCATGATGATTTTAATTATTACCAGTACTAAAGATAATCGTAAATTGTTGGAAATTTGTAAAAAAAACGGGATTTTTACGGGCTGAGGTGTATAAATCTGGGCTTCGGGTTGGGTTCAGGTAACAAGTTTGGTATTAGACTCGGGCCCGGGCCGGGTCGGGACTCAGTTTTTCGGGCTCGGACCGGGTAATTTTGTAAAATTTCGGCTCGTGCAGACCTCTAATAAACATGTATTTAAAATCTCGTGACGGATACACAACTCAAGGGAAAGCTTGCCAATCGACTTACATAAAACAGTTTTATCTATCAAATTGAACAATGGCATCATAAATAAAACTTTCATAGTTAAATGTACAGACATTAGGTTCACTTTTGTGTTCTTAAAGGAGTCATTAAACTGTAATCCCACATTTCTATCCATTTCTGAAAGAAAAATTATTATTTTCGAAAGGATATTGAAAATATTGTACCTTTGTAAAATATTGAGTATAGCTTAAATATGCTTTGACTCATTCCAAATGGAAGCGTATTGAGAAATTCTATTAATATTTAAGATATCTACTATTTTTTACTACGTTCGATCTATATTTTTTAATATATAAGGAATCTGTATCTCGAATCGTTGAAACTGCAATCTAGTTTGTCTACTCAGAACACATAAAACACCGTGTTCACTTATAATATCAAATTTATTACAAAAATATTAGTACAATGAAAATTAACACCATTTGAAAATTCGTATATAAAAATCCTCATTAGTGACAAAAGTTATGAAAGTTTAAATAAAATTAACGATTCAAATTTAAAACTAATATCAAGCACCCTCGTCCGATATCTTGAATTATTTTATCAATAAGATTGTCCTGCGAAAGAAACAAAGATTAAGATAGTTTGTTTTAAACTATTCCGCAAAAATCGGTGGTTGGTGCCATTTAAATAATCGTCGTGTGGTTTGATTTGTCAATTTTAAGTTCCTTAAATTTAATTCAATACAGTGTAATTTTTGAAAACAGTCGTTTGTTAGCCACGCCGTTCCTGGAATCGTGTGGCTTTGCTTTGCTTTATCAATGGCCACCGTTTTATTTGTTTCTATTAAATGTAATTCTTATTTTTAATGTGTAACCTCTACCGTGTAACTTAATGTGTTTACTAATTTGTGTTTGACAAACGTTTGCAAATCGAAATAAGAGACACCACTCAGATTATGGTTTTTTATTTAGTCCTAACCGATTAATTATCTTGTTTATTTTTCTTTCTCGCCGCTTAGGACGCATCATGGTTGTTTTTTTTTATCAACCAATTCGTTACTGGATTTTTTTTAAAAATTATGGTTAATTTGAAAGCTAGTGTGCTTATTTTTTTGCACGGAAAAATTATAACTACATGTATTAAATAACTTCACAGGACAATGTGAATCTAAAATAAAATATTCTTTTACATTTTCTTATCTTCGACTCACTTGTATACCCAGAAAACCGAATTAAAGTAATAGTTTTGTTTTAGTTCAATATGTGAGTAATTTTAGTATATACTTTGCAGTATTATATTTTTCTGTAGTATTATCATGTGAGCATGATTGAATCTAATTTAACAGAAATTAAACTGGATAATTGAAGTTGTGATTGGTAATTTGTGTGAACTAACCTTCAAGATTTATTTGACAAATCTGAAGTTAACATAGTTTACTTATCACTTGTATGACTTCTTATTTTATAAATAAATGTTTACCTGTGCAGTGGCGTTCGACAGGTTAAGCGATGTATTACATGAACCATTTAGTATACAAAACGCAATAAGTTTTTTTCGACTGACATGATAAGATTACTTCTAGCCAATTTCATTTTTTATCGCATTGCTACACCTCTATGCGAATCGGCAATTAAAACTAAATTAAAGATAATTTCTCATTTTTTTAAGGCTTAAAATTCAATATCTATCTCACGCAAACTAATCTCTAACTAAACTAACTCTTAAACTTTCATGATACTCGATTACACGGTTTAAATAACTTTATTCCATTTTTTTTTATTTTTACTATGAATAGCAATTCCATCGAATATATCAATGTAGATATTTCGGTTTATCATAATATTAAATACCGGTTTTATAAAAACAGTTTTAAAAACAATATAACCAATTGGTATTGAGATAATAAGCGAGTAAATCAAAATCGGTATTTCGATAAACCATATTAAAAAAAACTACTAGCAGACAGCTATTGCTGGCCATTTTCTGTTTTCAAGTAACATCAGGAGCCTGTATGACACACATAAGTATGTAGATGACATGATTAAAGAAATAAAAATACGTGTACAATATTATAGTCCCAATTATAAAAAAGTCAATTTTAGTATAGTCTCGTTTTGTGCTATGTAAAAAATAATACTTCTTTTCGTATCCCATCAATTTGATACGCCACTTGCTCCTTCGCTCAACTTTGTGGATTTCTTCGAAATAGCTCCGGGGCTGGATGGTAAAATTATTTTCAATGAATTTCCCAGACTTGGTAAAATTAATTATTAGTAAATACATAGCGACAAACTTTAGCAGATTATCCTTCTTATCCAATGTTGAGTTGTTTGTATAGCGAGTTTATCGGATTATGATTACTTCGCGGCATAATGGGCTTAACTCTTTCATCAGTTTAATAATTAATTCCTTAGATCTTCTTTTTTAAAATACAAGATTGTAAAGATTCTTTGAATCACATCTTACTACACTTTTATGATATTCTCAGAAGGCTTTGTTCGACAGCAATGGTCTATTCAGTAATATTATAATATTCATCTCGTTAACTGTATCGCTCGAAAAATATAAATACCCTACAAATAACATTTGATGGGCATTACGATATTTGACTTTATTAACAAGTGCATATACTGAAAAAAGAATGTATTATAATATTTAAGAAGCTTAGTTTCATAGCTCATAATTTCTAAAAAAAACTGGAGCACAATTTTTCGTAATTGTATAAAATGTTATAAATTAAATGCAACTGAAAAGTAGCACTTTCGTAAGATGCAAAATATACTATTACACAATGAAAAGTACCAATCACCGATTGATTATTTCTAACCATATCATATTATTCATTTAAAAATGTAAGCCTTGACACTGATATTGACTTGGTGATCTCTTTTCGATTTTATTTTATTTTTTATTCCATATCCTCTCCCTATACGGAGCATATGGTCACCACGAAGTTCCTCCATGACTCTCTATCCCCAGCCAGTCTCCTTGCTTCCTCCCAGGTCATCCCAGCGTTCTGCAACTCCGCTGAGTACATCCTGTGGATGGTCATCAGTGGCCTTCCACGACGCCGGTATCCATCCGGTTAGAAGAAGAGACAGGCAAGGTTCAAGCTCTCTTGAGGCATCCTTAACACGTGTCCAAGCCAGGTCCACCGCCGCTTCTTTATTTTGGACGTAATAAGAGGCTGGCTAGTCCGCTCTCTAATCTCCGTATTCCTGACAAAGTCAGACCATTTCACTCCTAGCATTCGCCGCAGGCATCTGTTTTCTGCCTCCTGCCATCTGCCTCCTGCTCAACGCATGTATCTTGACAGTGTTGCTTTACGGTTGCGAATCATGGCACCTTACGAAAGCGCAGAGTAACCGTATACTGTATTTCGAAAATAGATGCCTGCGGCGAATGCTAGGAGCGATTTTAATACCCAACTATTTTTTGATATACGTAGTGATGATACATTTTTTTTTTGTTTACTTATCTGAAAAATATTACACATGGATATTATGAGTTTTGATATTAAGCCCCTCATTTAATAATCGATATTTTTTTATTATAACCTTTTGCATTAAAACAATATTTACATTTAATAAGGTAGACACTTTAATTCATATTACATATCTTAAAGAAGAAATTCAATTCTGAAACTCAGTAAAAATAATAGTATTGTAAAATATTTGTTACATTAAAGAAAGAACGAGAGAGTTGGTAGACATTTCCTTTGACGGTTGATTGAAAAAATATTTTATTGAGAGGTAAAAATGTCCAAACGGAAGCAAACACTTTTGTTAATCTTAATAGTGCGTGAAATGTATTGGGTACGTGAACTATAAAGAGATTCTATTGTTAATCAATCAAACTGGGTGACAATAGGAAATGAGGATTTTTAGATAATATTATATTTTGAAGTACCAGAGGCTTGAAAACATCACATACATTCATGCTCTAAGAAACGGATGGGACATCTTATTGTGTTAGAAGTCAGCTTTTGGAAAGCTTAGATTATATTGACCCGTAATAGACAAAGAATCGTAGCTGACAATTTATAAATATTACATAAGTTTTTTTAAAATTATATTCGAGAAAGGAATTATTTAAGTGCCGTTAGTAAATAGTAATATATGGTCAATACCTATCCTGATATTATAATAACATTTTTTGACTATTCTCAGTTCTCTAGATCAGCCTTTCTCAACCAGGGTCAATGTGGAACCAACGAAAACAAGACAAAACAATAAAATTCACAAGCCCTATAAAAGATCAGGTGAATGAAATAACACTCTAAATTTTTTGTCACTGATGCCTTTTAATATTGAACAATTATTTTTTTAAAGAAAAAATTACCCAATTGCATTGCTTAAGATCTTTTGACGATTATGGGTCGATATGCGTATACATAAAGATGAATGTAATTTTGGAACTGAATGAAAACTTTGGACACAATTGACACAAAAATCACAATTTATATTATCTATAACTCGAATTCTATACGTTGGCGATGACAAGCTCAGCTGACAGCAGTGATAGTCAAAAATAATTATATGTATTTAGCATTATGGTGGACACACATAAATATAATATAAGAGTCATTGACTTCACTGTTCATCTTTTTACGGCATTTTATATTTCATTTAGACAAAACTCATTTTTTAGGTAAAACGAACAGACCGGAAAATCGCTGGGTCAGGTGTGAATCTCTAACTATCATAATAGTTCTCAATTTACCCATAGGAGAGTAATGATATCTTATTTCCACAAATCTTCTCCCAGTGATTACCGCAACGTAAATATTTGAGTTTGTCAGTATTCGCTGAAGCAACTTCTATTTGGCAAGAGGAATTATTTATTATATAATATGTATATGTTTATTTGAGGAGACTTCGCCGTGCTCCTGCGATCGAGATTTGTTTGCCGAGATGTGGGCGAAAGATTTTAAACTCCTACTAAGTACTTTAAACGGAATCCTTACCGGAAAATCAATTTATTTTAAGTGGAACATGGAAGTACGAAACGTTTTCTTTGTGTGTTACACGCTTCTTTAGTGGTCATGTAAATTATTCACGATATATTCCGAAATAAATGAGCGATTTGATGAAATCATTAAAATAAAATAAGATAGTTCGCTTCATCAAAGTAATTTTAAAAAAACCTTTCTATATAGGTCATATTCTGAGCCAAATAACAGAATACTTTTAATGAATATTGCAAGACTACGCTGTGATTTTTATAAGTGGGCCGATCTGTCATTGCGGACGTTTAAGGAACTAAACTTCCTCTTCACTCTTTCACGTGCTAAATTTTTCTCATCATGATTTCAGTGTGTGATCAATATTATGTTAAAGTTTTTGCTCATTAACTGTGAGGGGAAAGTATAATAGCTTTTGTAGAAGACAATTGCACCTGTCAACATTTTTTCAACGACCAAACATAGTGAGAAAGTGTATGTGTGCTGTTTTTTTTCTATGCGTGGTAGAGGTAGACGAATAAACATTGTATATTTTTGTTAACAGATGATTTATCTACCAAAACATAGTGTAATATGCGGGTAAAAGTGGTGTTTTGCAGTCTTTTTATATTCTGTACAGTAATTATTTGACTATCAAAAAAGGAGCAAGGTAAAAAGAGAAAACATAGTTTGTGATATTTAAGTTCATTTATTTGCTTCTCTCTAAAAATATAATTATACCATATTACCCCGTAATCAATTATTATTTCGCATTCAAATTTAAACAAAAAACCCGGTTATCGAAAACCATCAGACCTTCGTAAGAAGATTTTAAATGTATTTTTTTAATAAGATTCTTTAAGAAATTATCTCTATCGAGCTCTAAAAATCTGAGAGATACTCGGTGATATTTTTTCCAAATATCAATTTTACTAAGAGATGTACATCATTAAAAGTTTTGTATCTCGTTCGTGAAATGTAAAATATTGAACATTACTTAAAAGTATGACTTCTCCTAATAGTAATAGAAAATAATCATACATAATAAAACATTATAATTCAATAGAATAAAATCTACAAAAAAGAAAAACATTACGATTAGACTGGTCTGTAGATAAATGTAATGAAACGATTTTTATTGTACAACTAATATATTTAAAATAATATGTGTATATAAAAAAATAAATTATAATGTAATAATAATAGTCATATACAATGCCAAGTTGATATATACTGCCGTATCAAATATAACAGCACAATTAATTGCAAAGTCTATTTTTAAAAACTCTATAAAATGTAAGTAATCTAAAATACGTAAATTTATTTTTAATCGGTCATTAAAATATATTTGTGTGTATTATATATAGACTTAACGTTTCCTTTATGTAAAATATTTCGAGTCAATTTCTATAACAAGTAGACTAACGAGCTTTTGATTGAAAAAGATAATTTTCCTTTGCATAAACCCCGCAGGCCAAACTCAAATTAAATTGTGTTTCTTGGTCCTTTTCGCTCCTTAATTATCTGTTTTCAAGAAATTTAAGAGGCTCTCATTCTACCAATTACGCCTTATTTAACTTCTTGTTTATATCCTTTGTATATATTTTTATTGATTTATATTAGGGTTTCGTTCAAGTTCAAAGCTTTGATAGCTTTTCGTGGTAAAGCTTACTACCTATCAATTCCGTTAAAAAGTTCCAATTAAAGCTTTTGAAAAAGAGTGTCTGAATTAGACAACTAGCATAAAGAGCTTGCATAAGTTGACATAGGAAATGAAAATGTTAGGTTTTGGTTGTTATGAATATACTTTTTGTTTATATATTGTGGCTTTTTACAGGATTGACATTTTTTATTTTGTTTTGTCAATGTCACTTGTCGGTTCGTCTCAGGGTATTTAGTTTAATATTATATATTTAAAAAAATACGTGTATTATGATACAAAGTATAACCATTTTTTCATCAAATTATAAACTGATCTCATTTTACTGTAGACATTGATTATCGGGTTGTTTCTATACAATTAAATCACTCTGAACTTATTCGGCCGTTGAGAGAATTACAGTAATAACTTAGGTCTCATAACTTAATTGCTTATCGCAATAAAATATATTAAACGACATCATCTTTGACGACCGTAATGGTCATGGGCGTGGCACTTAGATAACAATACCTTAAAATAAACTTGATTTATATTAACTTTGTCAAATGCCAAATTTCAGATAATTCAACGAATACAAAACATAACAAAATATTTTTGAGCATTTTGCTTGTTTAATTACAGTTATTGTTCTAAGAGTTTTTGCCTCAGGGCTCAAACTGTTTAAAATAAAATAGGTGTATTGTTTTAATGTGGAAAATATTTTATATTGTCGAAATGGGACGAAAAACAAAAAAAAACGAAATTAATACTGTTTGCATTTATCAATTTCAACATGAAATATTATTTATAATTTCAGTAAATATGCGTAAACAGCTTTACTATTACCATTAAAAGATCTCTGATACATGTTAATATTAAATATAATCATTTATATGCGCTTCCATTTCTTTCCGCAGCATTGATCTCAAACATTGATTCATGTTTTGTGTAAATTTATTATTACGTTACCATTCTGACAGATGGTCGGTAAGTAACAAATCGATAGTACTGAATAAACAATAAAAATCTTACGAAACGAGTTGAGTGAAGCAAAAAAAAATATTGGTATTCATTATTATTCATAAAATATGGAGAAATAGTGAAATCGTCATTCAAAAATGTTTCATTAAAAATATATGGAATACTCACTTTTAGGGTGATCACTGTCAATACTTGGTGGAAAGGCATTATATTAGAAAAAACACAATATTCCTTTTAATGTAATTGGTATTTTCTTTTCAATGCCAATTGTTGTTTATAACTGTTCATTTTTGTATAAATAGCATTGTTAAATTATATTTCTTATCAGTTGACGATGCTCGTAATGAGCGAAACCGGTCCTGACATATTAAATAAAGTGGAATGAAGTACAAAGGAATATTGTGTTTTTACTAATATATGGAATACTATTCGAATATCGAATAGCTAAAAAAAGGCCGAATATATTCGAATATTCAAATATTTGATATTTTTCCCAAAACCCACACCTCACCTTGCTCTTTCTATAGCGGAAGAATGTACTTGTAGGGCAGTGGTTCCCAAACTTATTATGCTCATGGACCCCTTTCAAAGCAAAAACCGAACTAGTAAAATAATCAATTTACTTTTAATGCCTTGAATGGTGATTTTTTTATTCATGTCCGTTTCCGATTTGGAGCATATGGTCCGTAATTGGGGTATGACAACAGAAGTATTTCCTCGAGAACTGTTTCTTACTCAGTTGCTTAACCCTTTTTTGTCAAAGAGAGTAAGGATAGAAGAATAAGGCTAGGACAGGACTGGTGGTTGACAAATATTTACTCTTATGGCGACCCATCGGTTTGACCTCACGCTTGTTTGATTTTTTTTGCAAATATGTAGTTTCTTATTTTTGCCGTGGTTTGATATCACTTGAACGGATTGATTCGCTGTATATTGAATATCTGGTGGTGAAAATAAGTATACACATGGCTTCTCAAGCTATGTTATGCGAAACATCAGTACTACCAGGCAAGACGGAAAAAGACTTGTGTGCATGGCCGGCTCGTAGCGTGTGCGAAGTGTGCGGCGCACAAAAGCGCGCAAGCGACGCACTTCGCAAATCGACAAATTCCTGAGTTTTTGAATGGTTTGAAAAATTCCATGACACCAAAAGTTTTCTCAATTTATACACGATTTCATGTTGAGTGCCCAATCTCGGGATCACAAATAGGCTCCGGAATTGGATACTCTAATAATTACTGATATTTATGGACCTGTGAATTGACCTCATTTAAAATGATTTATTTTTTTCAAGGAACATTTGTTGAATGCACTTCACATGACGTACAAATCAGAACTAAATTGCAATTACGGCCGCAATCGTTATTGATTGCACGGTGAGTGATTGTCATTACTTGTTTTATTATGTATTACAATTATATTTTACTCAGGACAAAAATTGTTACCATTTTATTTATTTTAACTTTCGTTATAATAAACAAGGTATTATTCACCAATTTGGGAACCACTGTTGTAGGGGAACCCAGTATTACCTGATTTTTTAATATATAAATGCTTAAAACGGATCAGTAAACGGATTATCTAAAGTTTAATCAATCAATTAATAAGGAATATATTTTTTTAATTTGCTTAGAAATAGTTTTTTTTGAAATTTGGTCAAGGGATTTCCCGCCTGACAAAACTCTCACTTTGACCTATTTCTGAAAAGAGTGACATAAACACCAACGTATCCACATTCCTAAATTGTGCACTATTATATTCCTTCTTTACGAGCTATATGGTCATTAAAAGTATCCCTACAACCATCCACATGGCGGAAGTTTATTGCTGTTATCACACTTAAAATATAAAGTATTTCAAAAAGCATTCTTAAACGTGGTCTTAAAAACGCCTTGTCAATAAACGTGTCAGTACAAGTTGGTTTTCCCATCACCGTCCGTTATCTGTATCATGCAGTATGCAGTCGCTGTTTAACAGCAGCTTTCGATAATGTAATAACGATAAAAACGAAACAAATTTACTCATCACATTTTTGGTTCAATAAAGGGCTGCAATGGGCTGATGTTTAAGTCACGCACGTATATATGTAAAGGTTCATTGGTGTCTACAGCATTTTATTTGTATACAAATTATCACGAATTCTTAATAAAACAAGCCAAATAAATTACGGAAGTTAAATATGATATACATTTTATATTTTTTCCTAAGCATCATTATTAAGACAATTTTATATTTACTCACACAAATATTTAACGACACTTAAAATTTAATCTGAATCAAATCTTGTTAATTTTTTGTTTTTGCTAGTAAAATTAAAATCAATTTAATAATTTAACGAGAGATGGCAGTAGAAAGGTTAGCATAAAAGAACCATTAAGGCGAAAAAATTACTTCCGAGTTGTTCCATCTGGATATCGTATTATTAAATTGGCATTTCTTTGATTTAAACTTTATGTTTGTTGAAAAGCGATTTTCATTAAAACGTGTAACTTCACAAATTCAAAGTATTTCTTTCTCTCTTCGATAACTTACCGTGAATTTGCCATTTATATTATAACGTTCAAAGTAAATTGTTTAAAACGAATTGTAAATAGTAAATTATATTTTTAAACTTTCGTTACCTAATCTATGTCTAAGGTAATGCGGCCATTTAAAATATAAAATGGAGAAGGAAATTAGGCGACATCTAATTCAAGTCTGACAAATTGCGAGTCATTACGTCTGATTTAAATTTAAATTTTGCACCCACCTGGGAATGCAGGGGTTGAAAACTGACTTAAACTATTTAACTTCAATATATTACTATTTATTCATTAATATAGTCATATTTTACTACTTTTTTTGTTGTTAATGATTATTCAATCACATACAGTTATTTCTTCGTATACTGCGACAAAAATGCTGACAGCAAACTAGTCTTTCAGAATCGTGAGTACGTTCCTTCTTTGCAAGTGCCTCGGTTACCGGAAATTTTCCTTGGATAATAAGATGCAGAAGCTGAGATATATCGATTATCGTATCACGTGGTCAATTGAGTAAACTTTCACTTATTTTACCGTTTTATTTGCATTATCTGCTATAAAATAGTTTTTTTTCGTACATTTAATTGTTATATATTTTTTAAAAACTCAGACTTAAATTTACAATAAATTAAAAAATATCACGCCTTATAAAAGAGTCTTATAATATAAATTTCAACACAGTGCCAATCTGTTTCCCTAAGCTATGTAAATGCGCAAGAGCAACTTGACATAAACAGGCAATACAGAAATATATATGGTTTTTGTGATCATGAGAGGTAAGTCAATGTTGACAAGTAGCATTGTCATTTATCAGTTCTCCTAAAAACTGTTTCCACCACATCAGAAATATTGCGGATTTGGCCGAACGATCCAACAAGTAATTTGAGCGAGCGAGTGAATAGAAATTGTTTCTAATTCCTCAGTCTAGAGGACTTCCCGCTACCTGTAGCACGCCCTTCTTTATGTTTTCGGGGTGTCTGATTAGGCGATTAAAGGGTTTTGAGTGGATAATTCACTTCCAATATTGTTATTATACAACAGATTTTTTTTCCATTTTGCAATAACTCAATCCTCGTTGGGATAGTAAGATTTACATATTTTTTGATTTTTTTTCATTTTATGATTGCTGCTTTCGTTGAAACGATGTTGAATCGAACGAAACGCTCGTAAAAATGAACAAATCGCAAGAAAACTTAAATGCATTTAGTCTCTTTACTCGGTCAATATTTTTGTTAGGCCGCGTATTCGGTTGGTCTAAATGAGTCATGAGTATTCGTTGACAATCAATACCTTCCCACTTCGAAACAGAGAGTTTGCAATTCAATAGCTCACCGTAAATCGAACCCAATAGTAGTACTAGCCATTTCAACATACAAATGTATCGGTCACCAACAGTGCCGATGCTTTGTGCAAGCGGATCAAGCGAAAAATACAATCTTGCCTGGGGCGGCCAAATGTCTAGCGCCGACACTTCTTGAAAATCTGATGAATTATTTCTGTTGTATACGTTTTTCTAATGCAAGCGCTTTTTGCACGAGTATATATGTAATATGTTATTCCAGTCATACTTGGAAGTGTTACATGTTACAGAACAAAAAGGTTGGCAGTGAATGGCCGAGAGCGTAGCTTTTGACCCAACATAATTGAATTTATTCAGATTCCCAGGGCGAAATGTGTTATGTAAGGAGTGCCTCGTCAAATTGCTACATTATTAATAATTGCCCTGGCTCTGACGCGGTTCACACATATCGACCTACTCTCATATGTTGACGTATAAAATTATTACGTACTATGTCTGCTGCCCAATATAATTAAAGTGGAAAAATATATTTTCAATGAAGCTACATTTTTAGTAGCGTTTTGGTGAAATCGTATCCGAGCATATTTTACTCATTCCTTTAAATTCCAGCTCTGTTCAGCTCAGTCCTTCGCCGTGATACGCTAGACGTTGGCGTCCAGCACTCACAAGTCATGTGACAATTTTTTTACTAATACATATTTATTTATTGTCATTTTTTAATCCATGCGAACTACCAATGTGTAGCATATGTTCTTCTTATGGAGGTATCTCAACAGGAGTTTTGTCTACCATAACTGCTGGTCACTTAGGGATAGTAAAGCAAGGTAAGGACAGTACTAGTGATTGGATAATAACTCTAGTTTCACCCCTTTTTTGGATTGGAATAGTGGGAGGAAAGGATTTTTTTAGACATTAAAAACATTCTTGACTTCAAAAACAAATCTATTGCAAAAAATGCTGTTCGTACTGGGATTCGAGCCCATGGGGTCCAGCATGGAAGTCAAAGACGTTGACCACTGTACCATGGACCCGACGTTTATTCATTACTGTTGCAAATATATCTTCAATGACAGTCACTAGTGAAATTATATTCTTCGTGAAATCAGCAATGAAATCATATATTCTGATGAAATATTCAATTCCTGTGTTCAATCATATACCTTTACTGTGTGCATGTACCTGCCAAATATAGTTTCACTGATACGGAACAGTGAAATTATAAATATTTTGTATGATACATTTCTACTGCCTGAGCTAGCGAAAATAAGTTTACACTAATAATACTTTTTCACTGTAACATATCTAAAAGATAAAAAAAAAATATTATTCCTTATCTAAGTTTTCCGCAATTTACATTATTTTTGGTCTTTCCAAAAACGTAAATTTGGGGTATTGAGCCCCGAAATACAACAATACAAATTTGATATATTGACATGATGCTGTTGAGGAGGTGTCTGTTATCTAATAATGTAGGTTTTCCAAAATCGTTTTCTTGACAAATTTATCTAAACGACAAAAACTATTAACCAGGTTAGTGAATTTTTCATGAATATAATATTATATAACCAAAAAAAAATAAAAAATGTTTTCTGTATGACGTTCTTAAGAGCTTATTGCAGTGTTTTAGTGAAAGTCTAATCATTAGTAAGCACCCGTCACCAAATCTGCTGTAGCTATTGTCCCGTGTTTTTATGAATTATGACAATAGACTGATTGTTTCTGTTACATCTAAATTTTAATGTATGTATATAACAAACTTATTTTACTAAAAGTATGATTTTCTTTATGATATCATTTTATGTTTATTATTTATTTTTAGTAGATAATTGAATGACATGTCATAATTATTCAAAAGTCGGCATTTAACGAGAACAGCTTGTTGAAAATTATTTTTGCTGTAAAGATCTAGATTAGAAAGATAACTTATGAAGCAGCTACAATTTCATTTTCTTAAAAAAATATATATTATTTTTTATTTTGAAGATAACTATACTACCAAATATTAAATTTAAAAATGGCTAACTTCAATATGAATATTAACTCTACCGAGACTTTAAATCAATATCACCTGATCGCTAGAGTATAACTTTTGGCACTAAGCCATAGATATCTTGATGACAAGATAATTTTAAATGTTCAATATTGGAGCCTCCTTGTCATCAGCATTACTTTTCCATTGTAAAACAGTTTATACATATAATAAAATATCGTAGAAGTAATCAAAAAGCTCTATGTAATATTAACATAACAATTTACTTTTCTTTAATAGGAATATAATAATTATATGTGTAGTATTCATGTCTACGATAAGGTCTACGCGGCGTAGACACAGAGAAGTAGAGGTCATTACACTAGGTATTTTATAGCTGGAATGCCCGAACGATATATTATTAAGGTCACTTTTTGTGATAAAATTTGACAAAGTTTAAAGACTCTTTTGTTCCAACTAGCAACCTATAAAGCGGCAGATATGTCTCGTTTCTTGGGCTTTAATAAAAATAAAATACTTCGTAGTTTAAGGCATGTTAGCGACGGAAAGATATTTTTTTAAACCATGTTTTAATTGTTCATTTTCATGTTATAATAAACTTCAAACAATTCATATTGAACGAGAACAAGTTACTGATTATCTTTCCCTTTGGGGAAATAATTTTATTGAAGTTAAGCTTCTTATTTTTTATTAAAATCTTAAAAAACTTAACTATTCTTTCATTTAACTATTATTTCCTCGAAGGAAAAGATAAAGCAGTAACTTGTTCTCCTTCACAAGTTTTAGTTGAAATTTGATATTGAAAATCCATCAAGCACCTTCTGTCAAAATCTTAAATTAAGCATTCGTTAAGTTGTTGCCTTACATTATTTATCGTATTGTTCATTTCAAATGTGACTATATCATTTATTAAAGACCTGCACCTTTTCTGCCCATCGCGAGCATTATCAACTGTTTTTTGTTATACAGTAGGAAGTGTTAGTTAGTAGTTTAAAAAATAGATAATAATAATATTATTTTAATTTGATAAATAGATCACCCAAATAAATATACACAGACATAATAAATATTTTTTCAGTATAATTCTTCTTTCTGAAATGTTTTCAAATATCTCTTTTTTCATAATTTCTCAGCAACATCTATTTTCAATTTTCTACGGTACTGAAATTTGCACCCACTGATTAGCTGGTCAGTTAAAAATGCTCGTGATGATTTATTCTAATAAAAAAATGTTTTATTTGTCAATATTTTCTTATAACTAATAGTGTTAAATAAAAAAATAGTCACAAAAATGTTTAATAATATTATAATATGTTTACTTTGTTATAGAGGTGCATATTGTTTGAAAAAACGTTTTTAGTGAAGTAAATCTTTTCAAATATTTGAAAGAGTATGTTCTTACTGGGTCTACAGACAACAAAGGCTTCAATTATTGCCTATTCAAATGGTAAACTGTTATCTGCCAAAACTTTTACAGAAATGGTTTTGAATTACATCAGGACAAAAAAAATCGTCTGGAATCAGTATGATATTCGCATTAATATAAAAGTTTATTCAACCGTCCGCTATGTGAATGATACAATTAATTGTGCAGAACTATCGCCGTCATTCAATTCTTTGAACGAATAAGTGTGTAAAAATGGTAAATAAGATAATAAAACAATATTTATTTTCTTCAATATTTGATTTTCTGAAAAAAATGCAATGATTGAATTTACGTATTATTAAGTGTCGTCTGTGCAATTCGACCACAGCTATATCATTAATGACCATCATTTTTTTTCGGTACAAGAAAATGTTGAAATTAAATTATTAAAGCACTCACAAAATACTCCTCCTCTTATTACAATTTTACAAATTGATGAAATTATGTTTTATACGTTATATATAACACAATCGTATTAAAAACAAGCTATTTTGTTTTGAGAAAAATTATTATTTTTAAAATGTCTTTTTAACAAGAAATGATTTTAAAGATATTAAATTTATTCTCGATTCGTTTCTAAATTAATAAGAAAAATATTTTGATACGGTAAGATTAGTCAGTGATTAAAATTGGTACGTGTTCTTTTTTATACTAATAAAACAAATAACGTTTTCCACAAATGTTTTTTTTTTACAGCCTTAATATTATAATTGCTAAAATACACGTTGAATTAAAATTCTTTCAAAGCTTTTGAATTAGTATAAAATGTTTATTTTATGAAATTGAATTCAATTTTCGTGAAACGATCTATTTAGGTATTTTTTTACAAGAAAACAACACCGCACAGCGTGCCAGTGCAAAAATATTAATTATTTTAAAATACACTAACCATAAATATGAAAAAAAAACAAAATTGCTTCGAGAAAGTTAATACCAAGAGTTTGTTAATAAAAATCCATTTTTATGGGACTAGGAGAACGTTTCCGTAACTTAACTGAAAGCAAAGTATGGCAATTTGGAACATCGCATCAGGTGAGGTATTTTTAGGTAAGTAAGAGCGCTAAATGATTTTGTAAGATCTCCTGGTCGTAAAATGTAAGATGAACAGTATTTTTTATATCATGCTTGATCACAGCGTTGAGTCTGATTGGATAAGCTTAAATGTACTTACTACAACGAGATCTGATCTTTGTTGCTTAATCTTTATTTATGAGAGAAAGGGGGACAGAAGCATAGAACCGGGAAAGGATTATTTGCTTAGTGCAGCGGTCAAAAAACTACCTTATTAATCCGCCCGCCGAATTATAAAACTTTATAATTGTACTCTAAATTCACGACAGTTATTTGTTTACATATATTGGGATTTTAGATATGACTTCTAGGTAGTGGACCCTGTTGTTCTAAAATGTATCATTTGAAGCGGCTAAACTTTTCTTTACTCGAAATTATTTCGAACATTTTCATTTATCAAATATATTCTAAGAATGTAGTATCAAAATAAAAGTCCAAATAACCACTATCAAAAATAATCAAACGTTATTTAAAAAAATTAAATAACACATCGAACAAGAATATTTTTCATCCGGACTATAACTTGAAACTTTTGGTGTTGAGGAAACATCACTATCACTACACTACGCCTCTTATTAAAAATCGGATATGATATTATATACATAAGAATGTTATACAAGAAACAATTTAAAAATGATAACGCTTTGGAATATATTTTAGGTAAGACAGAATTGATGGTTTATATTATATTTTTTATTAACTTTGACACATTTCAAAACGTGAATTGGATTATGAGATTAAAAATGCTTACATGATTTTATGATTCCATTTCCGTGAATTATATTTTCGATGAAAATCCTCGTATTTTTACGTGAGCTTTTTTCTACGAATTCTGTATTTAAAATATAAAATAGTTCACAGGAATAAAGACAAATTCTAGGGCTTGAACATTTTTTACATAATTTAGTTATATAAAATCACAACATCGAATGAACTTACAAATTAGAAATATTAAAAACAAAATTGCATGTATTATAATAGTGATTGAATTTCGCTTAGGGCACGCCGTCTCATAAACAAATCCGTCAAGATTCGTAATTTATCAAATATTACTGAAAACTGAATTAAAAAATAATTTTATAATTGTTAATATATATTATAATTAACGAATCATCTGGTTCTTTGGTTCAATACAAGTTACACCTAACCAATGTAGTGCTAGTAGATTATGTAATTTAATAGTAGTAGCAGTAGTGGTACCACTCAAGGTCAACGTGTTATTTATACAGTTATGATATGTGATCTAAGACGTAAGTGCTGGTGATATATTTTGAATTTAAGTAACAGAGAAAAATTGGTCACGTTTGCCGCGTGTGCTTTAAGTCGCTTTCCATAACGCAATAACAGTCAAGAAAACAAGCAAACTTACTCCTCACGTTTTAATTCCGAAATGGAGCTGCACGGGACAGATAAATAAACCGCGCACTGTTCTGATTAAAAAAAAAATTAATACTATTTATTTATTTAATTAACATTGCATTAGGTTGACAAATTATAAATTTAAAACTTTTACAATGAAGAAAAACAAAATAATATAATTTAATATTAAAAACAGTAGAGAAAAATGGCAAGGAAGTCAACTGAGTAAGCTCCGACAAATTCTACTTTGATATATAAAAAACAGCATTCGTCGGAACACAACTACGTCTACGGGAAATATGTCGACATTCGAAGCAATATTGTTGAACACCGTTAAATCTGTCTCCAGTGGCATCCCCATTGGCCATCTGATTCTACATCTTGAGAGAACAAACAATTTCTCAAAACACAATCAGAAACATTTAAATTCACATTCTCAAGAATGGTGGAATTCTAATTTTGGCTTCGTATAAGCCAGTGATGCACAAACCGCGGCCCTTTCTGAATTTCGTGTTGGCCCTTTAATATTTTTCTGAAACGCATTTTTTTCACGTAAAACATTTATTTAATAAATGTAAGCAAGCTTTTTCTTTAATGAAGGAGAATAAATCGGTTCATAAAAACAGGCTTACAAATATGTCAAATTAAAAAAAAAGTTAAAAATTAACAAAGACCAAGCATGCATTAATTTATGAATTGCATATAAATGAAACATAAATATTTCACAATGAAACGCTTTTTAATAAGCAGGTACTCATAATCCTTTTATTGCATGGCTTATTTATTTTCGAAATAACACGGTCAAGATAGTATAATGGAACCTATTCCTCATTTATCTAAATAAACTTTTTTACACGGTTTTAAGGCTGTTTTACATGGAACGTAGATATGTTCTGTATAAAAAAGGATTGAGCGTAATTTAAATCATTTTTTCTTTGCGGCCCGAATCCACAATAATTTGTTTTATGCGGCCAGCTAGAAGGTAAAGGTTGTGCATCATTGGTATAAGCTGAAAGAAATATATGGACAGGTACATTTCTCTTCGAACGTTCAACAACAATGTGAATTGCTTGGCCATTTATTTTAGTTTAGGTGATATTAAGTATCTTGTGTATCCTTATACTGAGAATTAGCCGTGGTGATAAATTTAGATTTAATGTACTCCGCGTTGAATCTTAAGAGAAACCGAGAATAGCCTGTTCTTTATATGATGTTGCGAATTTATCAAATGCCTCAATGTTGGCGTTGATAGAGATCAGGTCAGCGTGGCCTGTATCCATCCAATATTAACATAAGTTTTATTATTAAATCGTAGAAGCGCTGTTGTGCACGTCGTTGTGATTTCGTAGCACTCACCTACGCTAAGCCACGCATGCTACGGCAGGTAGGGAACGATCGTTGGAGAAATTTCATCATGAAATTATTTCCCCTCAGTGATTTGGCTGGAGTTTTGACACCCATTTTGCGAAATACTGGTCGATATAGTCTTCTAATAAACACTTAGCTCTGTTTTATCTAAGAAATTTTATACGGACTACAAAAATGTGTTCTCAGAATATGGTAGGTACATTCGATACACATAAGCCTCCGGTCTTAGCAAACATTATCGTGCATTTTTTTTTTGGTTTTATTTATATTGATTTTTTATAATCTTAATATTCGATATGGCAAGCTTTATAGGAAAATAAAATAATACCTTGATATTTGTTTTTTCTTCTTCACAATAAAGTGTTTTCGTCGAAATAATTTATTTAAGAAGATTGAAAATTGAAATGTATTTAAGTTCTGTTTTTTTTAGTATTAACTTAGTTATAACTATATATATACATACCAGCTTAGGAAAGATACACAATACATATTCTCATCAATTCTATTGTAATAGTTCTACATATAAATAACAAGTCTGTCAAACTAGACAAACAGGAAATCCTAGAATTCAATAGATTCAATTTTTTACCTGATTCAGATCTTTTTAATGATCAAATTATTTTTGCAAGTTCTCCGTTACTTTATCCATTGCATTAACCCTTGTTAACTAATCTTTTATATATATATATTTAAAATATATATATATATTTCTTTTGTTAGAATTGATATGGTCTCTGAAAAATTCCTTTTTCAGAATCTTCTTGGCTGTCCAACTACTTGGAAGCGGGTAAAAACAGGAAACTATCATTTAGCCTATTCACTTTATTAATGTAGCATTTTATCACTTTGTCAAAAATTTCCCAAATTTTTATTATATTCGTAATTACTTTCAGTCACCACTCTAAATTTATTAATCTTGGATGACTTTTTAATTATATGCTAGATGTGTTAAACATTTTAATTTTGTGTAATTTTAGAATCACTTATAATGTAATTGGTAATTTCTTTTCAATGCCAATTGTTGTTTACAACTTTTCATTTTTGTTTAAATAGCATTGTTAAATTATATTTCTTATCAGTTGACAATACTCGCAATGACCGAAACCGGTTCTGACCTATTAAATAAAGTGAAATGAAGTACAAAGGAATATTGTGTTTTTATTAATAATAATTCTACAGTATTGAAAAATACAGTTTTAAAACTATTAAAAATGATTAAAAATAGCCTTTAAAGCAAAATAGTTTAGATTTAGAAGGGGGGAAGGATTTAAAATAGTTTAATAAATTTAATTGTCTAGCTAAAACTTTGATATTTGCATACATTGTCAAAATACTTCCATACATATTACCACATCAATGCAACAGTAAGACAACCAGAAAATTTTAGTTTCGATGAGACAGTTTAGTTTCAAGCATTACCTATATTTATTATTAACAATGTCAGTGTAAGCCCTGTAATGTAATATCTACGTTGGCCGTACTTTTACAAAACATTGTATCCTATTTGCATTGGATTCATCATTATAAATACATTTATCTATAATGGCAATCATAGGTCAAAACTATTTATTGTCGATTTTCCCAGTGTTGCATTGATGTAGCGATATCAATATGTTAGTATATACATTAATAAACGTATTCTTAATATGATCTGCAAAAATATGAAAAAAATACAAAACAATTATTTTATTGTCGTACGTACGCTGCCCCAAGATATTTCATTATTAATTATTTTCTTCATTTTACGGTATAATATCATTTATTACGGAATGAATTCATTTGAAATAAATACTTGATATTCTCAAGCTTAACATATCAAAACTGTCAAGCTCTACATTGTTTTAATACAGACAATTCTTTTACGTAGCTGAAATAAATAATTAAGGTTCGCCACACTACTTCATACACAAAAAAATTGCCTTCGCAAAATATTTAGAATACAAAGAAATAATCCTTGTAGTATCAAATATTGCAGAATTAACTTTAATAAGAAAATAAAATAATTTTGTAAAAGTTCAATTTGTTAAATAAATAATTTGTGAACAGTTTTGCTCGACCCGTATTTTACATTCTAAGCTTACTTAACTTATTCAGCGATGATTAACAGCTGTCATCATACCCAGGTTTTTCTTCCACGAAAGGTCATGTTTGTACCCTTGTCTGCGCTACTTTTCCCAGTCCTGCTTTGCTGTCATTTACCTTCTCTCATACAAAGTGAAAATAAGAAATATGAGGAAAAAAATCATTGTTTTTTATCTTAATTTATATACGCACTTAATTATTATAATAAAACGGTAGTTTATTAATACTGCGTTTTTCAAAGAAATACATACTAACATTTGTAAAATGAATTTATTTATTTAATACTATATCTTTTTGGTACATATTTTTAATGTAGATTGTAGAAAAAAATACCCTAAAGGTAACTTATAATGGTATACATTTGTCTTGATTTATCTGTCTGTCGTTAATGCACAGTACAAAACGATTGAGAAAGTGAGAACGTGCGTGTAAGCTGAAGTTCTGAAAATGTTGACAGTGTTGGCAATGTTATATGATCTTTATATTTACATTATAATATATAATTCATATATAAAACTTACAGCACATATTTTTTTATTCCGTAGCATTATCGATTGATTATAAGATAACATTATTTTAATACGTAAAAATGAGTCAATAAAAGTGATAAAATTTAATATTCTCAACTGAACATACATACATATGTAAGTTTGTACTTCGTGAAAATTTTTAAAATGAGAATATTGATAAAATGCCTTGAGTTGAGAAAAAGGTTTTTTTATTCACGTCCGTTCCCAGCATATGGCCTCCTAATAGAGGTTACTCAGCTGATTTTTTACTTAGTTGCTCAACATCTCTTTTTCGCGAAGAGACTATGCATATAAAAGATAGGGTTAAGACATGACTAGCGGTCGGTTACTTTAGGATTGGAATGATGGGAGGAAATTTTTAGACGCTACGAATATCCGTTCCTTAGAACAGAATTCTAAAAAATGCTGTCCGTACTAGTATTCAAACCAGTGAGATCCGGCAAAGAAACTTACGACGTTAACCACTGTTTATATCACAAACCCAACAGGTATATAAATTATCATACCATATTAAAATACTGCTAGTAAGTGATTGTCACTCGAGGGATGGTAAATATAATGATTCACCGTCAAAGTTCTTTTATCAATAGCATGTTAGTAAAAGAATAGAATTTAAACATCATTCTCTCTTGAGCACGTTTTATGGTAGATTATTTGATATCTGCCAGTGTAAGCATACCAATAAAACTGAATAAAAAAATAATGTCATATCTCTTTCGAATTAAATTCTTTACATTTTCCCTGTTTCCCCATTAAAAAAAGATACTCTACAACTTCAACTAACTTACTCCACTTTACTCACAGACCTGCGGAAAACCCACCCTTATGATCCGATCCTACGCGCTAGACCTTAAGGGTTGTTTTCGCTTGCGAGTAAGGCGATACATAGACGGCGTATTTCCCAGGAGAATGTATTTCCATTATTTTTATAACGAAATTTTTGAAAGCACATATTCGTTTTGAAGGAGACTTTAAAAAGCTTTTGCTTTGATGGTCTATTTAATTGTTTTTTTTTCGCAAACGCGTTTCTAAGTGGTAAGTAACGAAAGGTCCTTTTTGATATTGTTTTTAAAAAAATAAACAAACATTTTCCGACAGTTGGATGGGTGAATAACTTTTTAATTCTCTCCCACTGTCAAGTAACTTTACGGTGGAAATAATAATATATATTTTAACGGTATTTCTTTCTTAAATATATATTTTTTTACAATATCTATTCATATTGTATAAACAAGTAATAAAATTCAATTACAACAGTGGTTTTTTGTAGTTTAAATTTAAACTGTAATATTAAAACAAACTTAATCATTATTCTATTAGAAGTGTGAGTAAAAATTTTCATGTAAGACTTTTCACATGGTAAATTAATTAGTGCTAAGACGGTAGTCCAAAAAAGGAGCTCGCCATTCGTTTAGGAATGGCTGGAGCCACATTCAACTCAATGCGGACTGTCTGGGACACACAGCTGTACTCGATTAAAACCAAATGCCACTTATTCAACGCTTGCATTCTGCCAGTACTGTTTTACGGTTGCGAATCATGGCACCTGGTGAAGACTCAGAAAAACCGCATACTGAGCTTCGAGAACAGATGCTTGCGTCGGATAATGGGGGTGAGGTGGTTTGATTTTGTGAGGAATTCAGAAATAAGGGAGCGTACAAGACAGCGTCCCGTCACGTCAGTGGTTATGGAGAGACGTTGAAACTGGCTGGGTCACGTGCTGCGGATGCTTCGGGAAGCCTCAATCCTGCCTGCCTCTTCTTTCGACCGGTGGGATCCCGGCGTCCCGGACGTCTGTCGGGTACTATCCATAGGATGTACTCGGCAGAAGTGAGGGGTGCTGGCATGTCATGGGAGGAAGCAAAGCAATTGGCGGGAGACAGGGAAATATGGAGGTGCCGCGTGGCGGCCATATGCTCCACATAGGGAGCGAACATGGCCAATGAATTTAAACAATATTTCTAAAAGAAATCTTCTTATGAAAAACGACCTCAATTGAAGTAAATTAAGTTTTTTTTAATTCCCCATCAAGTAAACACTAAAAAAATGAATGAGTCGATTATAATGAAATATCTCTTTAAATATAACAAACAGTTGGCTCTCAAACAGGGCATTTCCTTCTTTTTTCTCCAGAGTTTTTAATATTGAAATTAGTATTATAATTGTCTGTCTAAGTCTCCTCCTTCAAGTTAAATGAAAAAAATAAACTTTTCTTTCAATAAAACTTTTAAGCTGATCATTGTCAATACTAGATGAAAAGGTATTATATGTAAAAAAACAAAACACTCGTTTGAACTAATACTGCATGAACTACAATATTTCGCTCAACGTGAGCCTTATTAACTGATAAAATATACATGTGTACAGGGTTATTCATAATAAGTGAAGTTAGAATAATAATATGGAATAGTAACAAATTAAATTAAGCAATCGGTATTGAAAATGTAAAAAGAATTTATATTTATAAAAATACTCGTGATGAATTAAGCCAGTTCTTATCTATAAAAATGATTGTTATTGTGAGTAATAAGAATCAATATCTAGGTAATTAACTCAAACGAAGATGCTCCTCAAAGGAGCAAAACAGGTGTCACAACTAGTAAAATCATCAATTTTCATACAATATAACGACGGTTGTTTTCTGAATACTGACGATCAATGTTCTCTCTAAAATGAGAAGTAAGCTGCGTGGAAAATCCAAGAAGCTTAGAAGACCAATCCAACAAATGCACGGCATACATAACTTTAATCTCTTGCAAACATATGAATGTGTCCATATTTGATGTATAAACTTTTGTTTTGCTTTGCAGTATTAAAAGTATTATCATTTAGTTGTTCATACAAATATATTAAAGGAATATGTTTGTTTTGAAATTCTGAATTCATTTAATCAAAAAACTCAAAACTTATAAAAGTTGAGATTATTTTTCGTAGGAAAATAACGACTATTTGGCACACGGTTTGAGTTAAATGGTTTAAATTTAACTTAATAGTATTTTCGTGTTTCGAGCTTTTATTCAGACCTCATTAAATTTTCACTGGATAAACGTAAACGAATTTATTTTGCCCAAGATAAAAATGTATCCAAAATAAAATTTTCACCGGGCCTTTTCGTAAACAAATCCGTGTAAATTTAGATTTTGTATATCAAATTTAAAGCGAAACATACCGTTTTTTCAAAATACACCGAATTCTTCAAAATGTGGCTCAAATTGTAAAAATATGTTATTTTGTAATTTGGTTAGTAATAAAAATGTTGGAAATTTATTTTTCAAAAAAATACAAAAATTCTTCGTCAATCGTTTTTGAATCTTTTTTTCTCTCGCTCATAAATTAAAGATCCTCTTAAAAAAGCTAAAACAAACTCAAAATTCTCTTAAATTTAAAGTATTTAATCCTATAAAATTCAGATTAGAATTTTAATCTGCCAGAGATCATCGCTGAGATTAATATTATTTAGTATTTTACAGTTAAAATTAACGTTACCTGAATATTTATTTGATGGATATTTTAAATCTATTGTTATAACATGAAAATATAATATTACTTCCGCGTCGTGGGAAATTATTGTATAATAAAACCAGTCAATATTTCCAGTATATTTTGACGTTCATTGCAATACCGTTGCTATTTTACGACGAAAACAGTGGGAAATATTGCTTGTGCATGCAGAATTTGGTAAATGGTTTAGTGATAAAGAGTGTCGATTGCTTATGAATAAAATATGAGAAATATAGCGTAAATATTTTTTACTAATCTGCTTTTCTTCAGCTACCTATCTCACATTCAATCAAATGTTGGATCATCGTTAGTAAAAGGATCAGGATTGATATTGTCTGTCCACTGCTGTGTCATTGATCGCTATTTTTCTTCATTTATTTAAGCTAAACAATTCCTTCAAATATCCGTTGCATTCTCAAAAGATATCTTACTATTATTATTCAATCATCTCAATATTTCCACACATCTAATTACACAAATTCGTTTGGTTTTCATAATTTTTCGTCAGTTTTAGCTATCTTTAAGAGTTCTTACCTCGTAAACTGGTAGTTTCGGATTCGAATCATAGCCATGTCGATATAAATTTGAAATGTAAAGTAATTTTAATCTCATTTTCCAATCAACTCGCTGTACTGTTCAATGACATATACAGAAAGTAGTGTCATTCTTCAAAATCTACTAAATACAAAAATGATAGATCTTAAAATTATAAAATCGTGCTAAGTACAGTGAAACCCTGATTTAACGTGTGTATGATTTATGTTTTTCTGTCATTTGAGTATAATTTGTGCAGTCCAGTATGATTTCAGTAAATATAATATGATACTCACATTCACGTTTTTATTTCATCACTTTTAGGGTGTTCACTGTAATACTGGGTGGAAAAGTATTATATTAATTAAAACACAATACTCCTTTTACTTTATTCCACTTTATTTAATGGGTCAGGACCGGTTTCGTTCATTACGAGCATTGTCAACTGAATTTTATTTCACACAATTTGCATCTAATATGTATATTCAAAATGAAGTTTAAATCAATTGACAGCGTTATTTTTGTTACTATTTTTAATGACATAAACAAACAAACGCTTAATTAATTAATGAAATTGAAAGAGTTTTTATTAAAAAAGGCAGAAATAAATACATTTCACCGTGTGCATTTGATAAAATGGCATTCTTCTGCTACTGATAAATGCCATTGCGTACTAGAGGTATTTTAGCAATCAAGGTTCTATCAGCAGTTTTAAAAGTAAACAATTTAAATTATTGTTTATTTTTGTATAATATACAAAATGTATAAAAGAAGCGTAAATAAAAACATTCAATCCCTTTAATTCCAGTGTGCTGTGTGTATATACGTAGTTATACTCCAATGACGTGCGGCCGGCAGGCGAATGCAAAATAAGCTCCAAACAAAACAAATACATATAATGCAATTATTTACATTTCATATGCACTGTTTGGTTTAACAACTCGCTTTGATTTTGCTTCCCGCGAGCAACTACGAAACAACGAGCTTCTCCCAGCTTATCTACTACGCAATTTAAAAAGGTCAATATTTTTCTCTTTGACAGAATATGCATTCATAAGTTAGTTTCATTTAAACGTTGTAATATATCTTATTCATTTTATAATGTAGGTCCGTAATCCATATTCAAGGAGTGTATTTCTATTATAAATTAAATATCATAATGTTGTTATTCTTCAGGTTGTGTAACAAATTCTGAAATGTATTTCGACTCTCAGAGAAGCATCTTCAGTCAAAGATCAATTACAAAATGGTAGAAGTCTTTACTGGACGTTTAAAATACAAAAAAGATACTAGGCACTCATTAAAAAGTAGCTTGTCAAATAATAATTTAACAGATATCTAGTATTTACATAGATAGATTAATTTTATCAATTAGGTATGTGTACAATTGTCTCATTGATATATGTCACTGTTGCTTCATTCAAATCATTCCACTTGCCCTTCAAATTATTATATTTTTTAACACACAAAATATTTACTGTATTATCAAAGTTATTACATACCAACATATAAAAAAAAAACATTTCATGCTTACGCCTAAATTTGTTATATATTAAATAGTTGTACAAAAATGTAACGCAAATTGCCTATTGCAGGCGCAGATTCAGAATCTATAATCATATTTAATATCATTATCATAGATTTTCTTTTTTATTGTATATATTATTATACACATATATATATATATATATTTCAACTGTGGAAAGGAAAAAAGACGTAACCCACACATATCAAATTTTACACGAGGCACAAAAAACATTTTTTGATGATTTTGGGCCAAAGGCAAATTATGCAATATACACAAACTTTTAGTGCTTGGAGACAAAAAAATACAGTGACCTTACCAGGAATATGACTCAATCCCTCCTGATCGGTAGAGCCAAGCACTTATCAACTATACCAGGGGTGGGGAACCTAAAGGCCACATTTATCTATCTGATTCAATATAAGGCCGCAGTAAAGAAAACGTTGACACCTCCCCCCCTTTCTTTCGACTGTCGAACATATAATGGGTTGGTTGATTACGCTATTTTTCCAAACGCTTGCATATATTTTTTTGATCAAGTCAAAAGGCCGCATCAGAGTAGCCAAGAGGCCGCAGGTTCCCCACCACTGAACTAGACCAAATCGGGTGACTATTTATTTAATACTATGTAATATAAACATGAATGATCAATGTGCAGTGAATTGGTGTACGGAATATTTACTGAACCATGCATTTGTATTAGTTGAATTTTTAAACTCAGTGAAACCGATATTAATGTGTAAATAAATTATTTGTTTATTGTTATTCCTCCGTTATTTTTTTTATAATGTCACTCCGTCGTGAACAACAGTCAACCATATTGAATTTATGTATAGCACCGCGTACTTTTCGCCAGCTGTTCAGCATTCTGACTGGAAAGAAAAGGCAGTTGGCATGGTAACCGTACGTTGGCGACTGCCACTAATCCCCTGGGGAAGGTCGCCGTGTGGTCAACACAATCAAATATGTAAGTGCACACTAAAGAGAAAAACATGTTTTTCCAAATGTATCTTATTCATTCAAGCTAATGCTTCCGCGAAGTCAACAAAAAAAATACTGGACAATAACTATTTTTTCGGGAGTATACTTGTATGCGTTCTTTGGAGATTGGTTTTGACTAGTGAGGATAAGAGCTTCAGATTATGACACAGTGACATCTATTGAGAGAGAAATATTTGAATCTTACCAGATGATATATCCCATACGTTCTTAAATGCGACTCTTCATTTGGTTAAGTGCGGCTCCTTATATCTCTCGAAAAAAATTAACTTTATATAGCTCACTTTCAAGGTGTTCACTGTCAAAACTTAGTGGAAAGACATTATATTAAAAAAATAAAACACTTATTTGTATGTACTAATTTCTTCTGTATGATTAGGACCGGTTTCGTTAATAGCGTGTATTATCGTGCACTTCCGGTATATACCATACACACTAGGGCTTATACAAAAACCGACTTTTGAAAAAACCGAAGTTTAAAAAAAATGGATAATTCAATTAAAATGGCGAGTAAAAAGTTCATTTTTTTTAAATGTTTTTTATGAATATACATAATAATGCACAACAAGAAATTATTTGGTGTTACTCTTCAGAAAATATGACTTAAGAAAAGACAAAGCATCCACTGATCATTTTGTAACAAAATTTCTTGATATCAAAAATACCCTTTCGCTGAGTGTGGGGCATATGGTCTTTAAGCCATCAAATAAAAGTTCCAAATTTTCTGTCATTTTGTTTATCGACTCGTTTATGGAAAATTCGGCACAACCGGTTACGAACTTGAAAAACCAGTTTTCGAATGTCACAAATTTAGCAAAAAAAAAACGGTTTTTAAAACCGGTTTTCGATAACCGACAAGCCCTAATACACACTATGGCAGTGGTGGGTAACATACGACACGAAATATCATAATTTTGAAACGTCGAGCAAAGGGAGGCGTGAACAGTTAAGATATGTCTGTATCCTTTAAAGGTGTCTTAATTATGTAATTAAGGATGGAAGGCGCGAAGATTTTTTAAAATGGATGCGTAGTAACATAAAGTTTGGAAACCACTGCATTAAGGTATGATAATCAATAAAGTTATTAAATTAAAATATACAATTCAAGCGATTACCGTGAAAGTATTTGAAAATGCATTCGCGGATATAATAAAACATTTAGTCAATCGAGCCTTTCTTTATTGTACTATCCTACTAGTCATATACTGTGTGTAATAGATAAGGTGCCAGTAATAAGTAAATGAGTTCATCTTAACTAAAACGTCTTGTTCAAGTTTGAAAACTATATTTAACATTAATAAAAATACTAGCTATACGTCACCCCTCGTCATAGCTCTTCTACCGAGTAACGGTAAAATCGTCCCCCAAGTTTTATTTATAGGTTTTTCAATAAAGATTAATATCATTCTACTCACAAAACTGTTCTTAGATTTTTTGACGTGAAACATTCTCAACAACGATACAATAAAATTGGATTCGGCTTAATTCAATCATTATAATTATATAATAACGCGTATTATTGAATATCTCAGGTGCTATGTAACTTGTAAATAAAAATCTATACAGAAAAAATCCAAGAAATAACTAACATAAAAATAACTTGTTACATCTTGATAGGGGAGACGTAGGTTCTTACTCTTGACAGGAGATAAAGCAAGATGTGAACAAATCAATTACGACAAATGCCCATTGGAGGGCAAAAATCAAGCTTTTCCAAATCGGGATTTTCATATTATCTTTGTAAATCTCAGGCTTCTAACATCGTGCTATATAAATAGGAAACGTTTTGTAGCGAAAGCTAAAGTGCTTTGAGAAGGTCACAGACTGCTAATGGAAAAACCTTGTTTATTTATCATTTTGAGTATATTTTCTTTCCATAAATGACATGTAGCGTAAGAAGATTTTTCCGGCTGCGTGGTCGAGTGGTAAACGTTGTTGGCTTCGGTTACGGAGGTCAAAGGTTCGAGTCCCAGCACATAATTTTTTAGTGAATAGATGTTTGATTGATTTATTGATCTCTGTTCAAATGCATGGATTCATGTGATGTCTTTAATTTTCCTATATGATATCCCTGAGGAGGCTATATCGCTTACCGGTCTAGTTGGTAAGCTTGCTCTACCGATCAAGTGGGTTTGGGTTCGATTCCTGGTAAGGTCAATGTCAAATTTATATTTTTCCTTTTAAAATTTAAGACCTAAGACGTGGGTATTTGTGATGTCAATTATTCTCCATGAGTAAATCTTGAATGACTTACAAAAATATTCTCACCGAGTTTATTTTGTATGATCTTAAACTTTAAAGTTTTTAAAGTAAATAGATATGTATTCTTTTTTAAAATTTAAATTAAATATGCTCCATACTGGGAACGGACATGGATTTAAAAAAGTATAAAAAGTATTAATAACATATTATTTGCCTTTCTCTTATTCCCTATTCACCCACTGTTTACGGGATTGTGAGTGAGAAGAGAAGAAAACACCACAAATAATTAATGAATTACAAGTGTCTGAAAGATTGTTTATTTCATAGCAAGTGTGCTATTAAGCATTCAATCATCAAAATCTTAACCAGCTGAAGGAAACCGTTTGACTTTCAAGTGACTTTTTACCAGCTATTAAGACCATATTTCTGAATATCCGTTTTTAGAGTGGAACATATAGCCAGAGTTGGGCTACCAGTACGCTACCAACGGGCTTGCTTAATCTCAGTATGTATCACTCTCATTCAAGTAATTAAGAATTCCGATATGTACTGATTATATATGAGAATAAAAAAAATCTTAACTTTACAAGGCGCTCGCATGAGCCCTTCCGAGGCCCCTCTAGCCCACCCCTGCATATAGCTACCACAATATGGCACCTACAAGAATCTTCGTCGTTAGCTGGTTTTGATTTTTTTTTTTTAAGTTTTGATTGAAACATCATTTTGATAATGATATTGCTAGGCATAATGCTTTATTCTACTCGTTTTTGGGTTGACGTTATTGAATCCCTGAGCGGACACTTTCCTACATCGATTTATGATTCTGTGTCCAAAAGCGTCCGTGTGATGGTTTCATTATGTTTCAAACATCTCCTACCCCATCTTGAAAAAATAAAATTTTCTATATATGGATGCAGAATCAAAGACATAAAAATTCATCAACTTGCTGATATTTCAGTGGGAAATCTGTTTTCATATCATAGAAAATCGTGTTTTTGAAATTCTACTTCTAAACATTTCTTTAAATACAAAAAGTTACGTGACAGAAAGTTTGCTTTACACATTTGACAAATTAATTGTAAATTACATTATTCTACAGTAAAGTATAGCACACATAAATTAAATGAATTAGTATACCTTTTTTCAATCTTTAATTATTTTCTCAAAATGGTAAATTGGTGTTTTGGTTTTTGACCCCTTATATTTGGTTATATACTGATTTTCAACCTTAAAATATGTAATATATTAATTATTTATAATTATTTTGCAATGTACATACATGTAAATAAATAAATAATATTTAATATAGGTTATTCTACAAAGTACTTACCATTTAATATAAATACTGATAGTAATTACTAACCATATAAGTTCAATTGTGATTTTCTTTTCAGCATTCGTAAAACATGAATGTATTTGATCTAAATCAGTACTTAGGTATTAAACTTCATTTTCATAAATATTTTTGAAGAATTAACTGGAAAGAAAAAATATATAAAATGAATTAAGTAAAACATGAACAGTGAATATAATGGATAACTTGATATTAATTTTACTGCTGTCTTTACGATAACGAATTCATTGAAGATTTGATAATAAGAGTATACATATACATTTTCTCGTAATAAGAATGGCGTCTGTAGGAAATTTTCCACAAAGAAACAATAATTCGTTATTATTAATATCGCAGCCGTCAAACAGAAGCTTTCTGTCAACGATAAATTTGCGTCTCTTGTTCCACAAAGTTGTGAAGCGTAGTTCCACTAAAACATAAACGTCATTGTTTGTTTTCATTTTCGCGAAATCGTGCCGACTTGCTTTTATGCCGCTAAAACTCAAGGTGAATTATTATTATATGAATACAAACTGAATTTAAATTAATATTTCCGAAGGAATAATTGTAGCGGTGATTATATTATGAATACATAATGATTGTAAACGTGGAAACAGTAATATCCGATTGGAAAGTTAATAAAATATTTGTGCAAGGAATTTAAATAGACATCTGCAATTTTTTTTATTAAAAAAAAACTTAAATACCGATAAAAGAGTTGAGCTGAGAAAACCAATCGGAAAATGATTCCCGTCAATATATTATATTTACACAATGGAGTCCGCAAGAATTACCTCGACAAAGCAGCTTTCACAAACAATAGACCCAGTCAAAAGCCTCACCAAAGCGTGAAAACCTGTATAAATACGGTATGTTATGGCGAAAAGAATTTTCATACATATTCTTTATTGTATAATAAATATATATATATGTGACTACCTTTCTTTTCTTACTCCAACTCAATACTCCACATTTTTGAATCGATTTTTTTTAAACCATGTCCGCTCCCAATGCATATGGACTTCTAATGAAGTTTATCTCAACAGAAGTGTTTCTACGACAACTGCTTGTTACTCAGTTGCTCAACCTCTCTTTTTCCAAAGAGAGTAGTGATGGAAGGATAGTGCTAGGACAGGATTAGTGGTAAGCTAATCGCCCTCGATACGCCCCGTTCATAGGATAGGATGGGTGAGAGGGGGAATTCAAGACATCACATACATCCATGCCTTTGGACAGAAATTCATAAATCGATTGTAAAATCAATTTATAAAACTGTCCGCACCGGGATTTGAACCCGGGCCCTCCGTAGCCGAAGCCAACAACGCTGACCACTCGACCACACAGGCGGCAAAAATATTTGCAATCTTTTCAATCCATGTCTTCATCCATTTACCTTCATCCGATTTCATCATGTATTACATATATTTAAAACAGTGTCAAATCTCGTATATGTATAAATTCACTAGTTAATTTTATTAGACACAGATGTATGTCCTTGACGGTGGAGGGGATTGTGCAGTCAATTTATACGGAGAAAGAATAGATTTCAGCTCATAGCACCTCCGAACATTTTTATATGGCAATTTTTCGCACACTAAAGTGCAGGCTGCCAAGTCTTGGTCGATTGTTGCCGAGACAATCCTAGCACAAAACTGAACAACGTAAAACATTCAAAACACCATCAAATTTATATTCACTGTTAGGTAGTGGCGGATTAAGAACATGGGAAACCCCAGGCGCAATAAAAGTTGTAGGCCCTGTTTTACGAAAAACATGAAAAAGTCGGAAAATTGCAAGTAAAATAGCAAAAATATATCAATACCTGAACCAAAAGTGTATGGGTTATATTATATAACCTATTTTTTAAGCCTCTAAAATTCGGAGTCCCCAAGCGCGCGCCTCATTTGCTTATAGGATAATCCGCCACTGCTGTTAGGTACTTTGTTTAATTTTTATTCATTCGATTTGTCGATTGTATCTGTTAAGAGGGGTCATGGATTTAAAAATGTTTGAATTAATTTATAAGTAAGTGTATAAACTCAATGAGAAGCGTTGTACAGAAAATAAATAACCAAACGGCTTAGGTCATGTTAGTATACTCACAAGCGCTTGTCAAAGTAGAAATTACATTACACCTTAAGTGAGGTAAGGTTGGGTTGGTACATTCTTTCTAACCGTATTGAAAGAATCGCCCCCTTTTGTAGAAATAAATTATCCAAAATAATCTAACGCCCCCACCCCTCTCATCTAGGAATTTGAAACTCTCAATTCCCTACACTTCTTCCCTAGAATATCTCCGAAACTCGTTTTTTTAGCTCACTGACGAATTTGAAATCCTAAATCGCCCCCTCGCAATCCTACAGCGCCCCCTTAATTTTGAGAAATAAAAACGCCCCCGTTAAGAATCACTGGATTTGTATGTTGAAAAGAAAGAAGACAATAATGACAATATGACGTTGAAATTTTGGAAACATTCTAATTCTTAAGATATAAATTACAAAATAAATGTCGAGGTTTTGTCTTTTTCTACTGAACTCAATTAAAGGATGAGATTCACGCAACGATATTTCTTATTAAGAATTAATAGCAGTGTACTAGTAAACACAACACAACAAAGATATAGCCCAATCCATCGAAAATACAATTAATTATTATTGATTTGTGTTCAAAAGTATTTTTTTAATTTTATCCATAGGTATCATCAAAATATATAATAAAAAAAATACACATTTTACTAAAGTTTCGCTTTGTTGAGTTTTTTTTATAATAAACTGACCGGTTGATATTCTCTTTTAAGTAGAAATCCAGTCATCTATCAGTCATAATTTTAAGTATTTTTATAGTCTGTATTCAATCGAATTTAATTTGTTAGCTTATTACTTTTTTAATTTTAAATACGTACAATCAAAATAACAAGGATCAAGCATTTTAGAAAACTAAAATGTAAAATACCTCTTTTACTGAATTACAGATAAGTTTTGGATGTTTTTATTATTTTCCTTTGTAAAAACTTTTTCGTTCCTTTGTTAAAATGTTGAGATATTAATTGACATATTTAACTCCATAATAAGTCTTCCTATAAACTTTTCAAAATAAAGTTTTGATATAATTCAATTTGTTTCACTCTACAGAGCGTTACGTATATTAAAACTCCTACACTCTTTATTCAATTATTGTTCGATGGTTACCGTAAAAAAATCCGTTGATTTTTCACTCAAACAGTAGCTTAACTAAAAGTTGGAATATTAGTACGATTCACATCAATTTTGAAGATGAGTTAAAATGAGTATCAGAGTAATTAGCTTGAAATAATAAAAACGACGCGCGTTTTATTACGATGCGGTGAATTCTTACAAATCGGTTCGTATGCAGAAAGAAAATATAAAGAATATCTCAGAAAAAATAACAAACAAAGATCAAAACACTGCGTTGTCAAGGACTACGACCAGTGATGAAGTGGTAAATAAATAGGTACCAGGTCGGTCATTGATTTTTTTCCTTTTTTTTTATATCCGTCTGAAGTTAAAAAAAACACAAGTTTTTAACAATTAAATCAATAAAAAACCATTTTGAATATATGTACGTACTTGAAAATTAAGTTACAAGTCAAAAAGGTGGCAGGGCGCCTTCCTCATTTTCAGGTGCCAGGTAACCGACCTGGACCGACCTGGTCCCACTACACCACTGACCACGACCATAGACAATAACGCATATTTTGCGATGAACGAAGCATAAAGACGTTACGAGCTTTCGAGCTAGAAACTCAGACATATGTTGAATTTTGGGGAAGACGGTAGATATTTATTCTTCGTTTGTTACTTGGAAAGTGTTATAAAGACGATGGTGATTTTTTCTTAAATATTTGAAATCACTTTCAATACTTTTTTATAATTAAATATCAAATCAGATGAACATGTTACAGATAAGTAAATAATTAATTCCTCAGTTTGAAAATTCTTTTTAAAAAATCGAAACACATTTGTAGCACAATCAGTGGAATAACAAAGTCATCACATGGTATGATTTGTTTCATGTGAAATTTCGCGAGCTTACTTTTAAACTATGAAAAGTGACACTCTAAGATGATTGGATTTCAAAAAATATACTGTTTTATGATAACGTGATTCTTTTTTGAAGTAAATGATTTGGATTGCTTGTTATGTTACTTTAGTACAATTGTTACTACTAAATATTTGTTCTTATTTTGCTATGCAATCTAATATACTCTTATGTGATCAAAAATGCACACCTTGACGATGCTCGTAATGAGCGAAACCGGTCCTGACATATTTAATAAAGTGGAATGAAGTACAAAGGAATATTGTGTTTTTTCTAATATAATGCCTTTCCACCAAGTATTGACAGTGAACACCCTAAAAGTGATCAATGCACACCTTTATTAAGATATTCCTTGTTTAAGTAATGGTAGAGAAAACTACCGATTTTCTTGGAACGTCTTTTTGCACCCACTTATTTGCGATTTGTTTTCATTTTACTCGATTGAAAATTGTCATGGTACGAATCTTTAAATTATGGATATATTGTTGATATCCTTTTTTCTATGTTACGATTACGATTAACATTAATTGTGATTTTCTGTGCCATAGAAATAATTTCATGTCTGATTGTTTTAGTTTTACTTAAAGAAGATTTTGGATTAATTACAGAAAGGCTTGGAACGGAAAGGAAAATGAGCGACCACTAACGATCAGACTAGTACTCCCTAACTCAGCCTCTCAAAAACAAACACAATGTTATCCTAGTATTGATTGTCGAATCTTCAACTTAATAGAAATATGTTGTGTATTTTCAATGAATTCCTTGGTAATTTTTTACTTGAATGTCGGTAATTGAATGAAAAGAATCAACACGTAAGACATTCATATTGTTTTCAGTGCGTTAAAGTCGATTCTCATAAACGTGAAACACATAATACTAAAATATATTCTATTTCACTTATGATAATAATTCAATAAATTCATATCTGTGTACGAAATTAAATTACTTAAATTCAATTTCAACGTATCGTGCCTTACATTACAACTTTAAATTATGAAAACCTTACAATTATGAAGACAACAGATATATTAATATAAGGATTCATATTGTGTGGCTTATAATAAATATCTAATGACTCTGAGCTGGAAATATTTCATAATACTTGATTATACATTTACAGTTGTCATGTCAACCAAGCATCACTCATAAAAGCGTCTGAATGTAAAGTAAAAAAATATCCATGCGATAAAAATAAATTTTATTACCCAATACCACCAACAAATATATTATGACATTATTATGAATAAATTGTCAAATAAAATGATATTCTAGCATTTTGTTAGCAACGCTACCGATATAGACTTTCATGATTACGTGATGTAGATGTGACATAGCGCTGTATTATACATACATACATAGTCTCTACATCAACAAGTGCTCGTGGAAAATGTTTTTTTTGCGAGACTGTTTTTCGCCTACATTAAAACCCCCGTGCCTCATTCCTCATCGCAATATTCGATCATGTTCTTTCCGGGAATCCGGTGTGCTGGGGACTTTTCCGGCAATATCCGGTCTTAACCGGTACTTCGGGGCGTCCTCGGAGGAAATGGAAATTGCTTTGTTGGCTTATAAAAGTTTCAATACTTTTTTTTTGTTTTTCATACAACAGAGATTGTAAAATACCTAATCTTCAGATTTGAAGAAATTTCTATCCATTTTTTTTTTCTTAAAACTCACAGTATAATCTCATCATTTGATAATGGTAGTAATTAATGGTAAATATAATAATAATTTCGTTGACTTTCATGACCAGTTTATCGTTCACATCGAGGGGAACCGCTCCTGTTTTTTATAAAAAAATGGGATTGGATTGTTTAAATACGGTATTCATATTAATTAATAACAATAATAACATGATATTATATAATACATTCATATATTGTTATATTGTGTATTGTAATAAGTGTACTTAGAAAAGTCATCTTCGAAATTACTACTGATTTGTTTATAAATCATTATTTTATTTAGAAAATTAAAAACCAATAATTAATTACAAATTAACATTATTGTAATATAGTGTGATTATTTTTTTATGCTGAAAGTTTTTGTATTTGAATCTTAAATTGGTAATCTAAAATAAAATAACTTAGATTATTCCACGTATTGTGTTACAAAATGTGACACGTGTTTCGTTTCTTTCAGAGGCATCCTCAGACAAATACTTTTGCAAATGCTTACTTAAGTACGAATGATTTTAATGACTGATACAAGAGAGAAATTATGGAAATAACCACAAATGAGGAGCTGAATCCAATGTTTGAACAAGGATATCACAAATTCTGGTTACACTAACAGTTTTATATTCAATATTATGGGAAAATATTAATGTTAAAAAATACATGCAATGAATCAAATATCAATAATCTAATATCATCCCATTAGGTTTACACATGTCGATGAAAAAATGGAATGGGTAAATATTTAACCATATAATAATAACCAATAATATTTAACCATTAAATAATGTAATAGTATAACCCATTGAATTAATATTAATTAATAACTGAAATGGTTATACTATGATATTTTATAATAATATTTAACCATTATTTGTACGTTATTGGTTTGAATGGGTCCGCGAAAATTATCGCATATTTTTACTATTTATATTAATATTTTTATTATTATAGCATGTAAAATTTCTTGTGATATATTGTATTATCGTTAAATATATATATTAACCTATCTTTTTTATGTTTTTGACTAAATCTTCACATTTATTTTTAACAAAACGTATTTCGACCAACCATTATTTCAATTTTTGTTTGTCAAAAATATTTTATTCACAGCAGCCTACATATGTATATAGTACAGTGATACCGATATTCGTAAATTTCAATCCCGGTATTTTGATAATGAAAAAAGTACCGATATTGCGATCCCTACCTACATATATAGTACAGTGATACCGATATTCGTAAATTTCAATCCCGGTATTTTGATAATGAAAAAAGTACCGATATTGCGATCCCTACCTAATACGTGATAAAATATAATTAAATCGTATCGTTTTTGTGTGGTTCCATTGAGATTTTTTACGTAAAAATATTGAAATGTAAAAAACCCGTAATACGCGTAAACAAAGTATTTACCAACAAATATATATGAGATTTACTCTGTGCACTGGTATTGTGCTGACTCAATAATAATATTATGAATACACTTAAAGTTGCTTTCGTAGAAATAAAATGCGGAGAATTTCATTCCAACGTAGGACTTCCATAAAAAGCTCTCGTAGCTTTCCCTACAAAGCGCAATTATTTTCAATTATGTAGTGGGCGCTTAATATAAAGTTTCAAATAATTTTATATTACAATATTTCTCCATTCTTTAAAAACCGTCGTTGGGGGAGGGGAATTTGTATTATTCTTTTATTAGCATATTTAACTTTTCAAATATTTTAATGTATATTACGTGACCGAATTCTGAATTCTGTATTTTTCTGCTTAATAATTATAATTGTGTCGTTCATATTCAAACACATATCCCTCAATGAATGAGAATAATTATACTTAGTGTTGTTTTCAGAGACGATAAGGATTATGTTTTGTATATTTTTTAACCGTCGATAGACATGGTGAAAATAATATACATACAAATAAAAAGTTACCGTTGAGTACAGAAAAAAAACATACCATACAAACTATCTATTTGGTTATTTTGATAATGATCATTTAAGAATTAAGCTCATTAGCTCTCTTACATTTCTTTTAATTTACTTTTATTATTTATTTTTTTAAATTATGAGTTTATACTTAAAGCGTTTTTAAGCACTCAAATCAGCTAATTTAGTATAATTCATTTATGATTGATATCATTATATTCTTTTCATATTTAATTTGCCAATTGAGGAGTTTGATATCAAAACTCAGAATATATTTTTTTATAAATACATATGCCAAAAATTTATTAATACATCACTATATGTATATATATGTGTGTGTGTGTGTGTGTGTCATGAAGTATTTATATATTAAAATTTACCATAAATACTGCCATAAATCGCTATTGGTGTCTAAGCTCAAATTCTTTAATCAATCAATATGGTTAGAAGGAACCAATCGGCGATCAGCATTTTTCACTTGCGAATATTTATGGTAATTTATAATTTTGTTCGTAATTATGAAAAATTGTGTTCCTGAAGCTTTATTATGATTTTCTCATAACTCGATATTTAGAGAATGTGAGTTATGATGCTGGGCTCCTAAATTTTAAGTTACGTCACGTTATTAGTCTTTCTTGATTTTTTTTATCAGTTGATAATACTCGCAATGATATAGATGAAATTATGTAAAAGCAATATTAAAATGGGTTGTTGATTGGGATTGCCGGATCTGTTGTACAGTGGTCCACGTCAGACGGAATTCACGTACTCCAATTTTTCCAATCGTTTGGTTGATTTCTGTTCAAAGACATGGATTTTTATGATATCTAAAAATTCGTTACTACCACTCCAATCCTAAAATAACGGATAAGCGATAGCAATAAACTAACCACTAGTCCTGTCCTACACCGATCCTTCTATTTGTATTCTCTTCGAAAAATGAGAAGTTGAGTATTTTTGTTTAAAAAATAAAATAGGTGTAAACTTGAAACATTCGCCCTTGTACGAACCTATATTCGAATTAAATTATAATCTATTTTTTTTTTGCACTGATCAAATGTGTATATTATTACCTAAAAAAAACTCTGTGAGTGCAATACAATATTACATAAAGAAAAATGTTTTATTCGCGCTTAATATTTACGAGACACATTATTAGATAAACAGATATGGCATTTAATTGATCTGCTGTCAGCAAATATCGATTTCCTCATCGGCTGACTGCAGATTCCGTCATACTCTTGGTTGGTAATGAAACAAAAAAAAAAGTGGATTCAAGTAATCGAAACTTGTGCCGAATCTTTTCCGATCGGTCACTTTATTCATTGCCACTACTGCCAGGCAACAAAAAGTAAAAGTTACCAATTGTGGTCGTTTTATTTAATGTCGCGGTACATTAAATTTCTTTGTGGTGGACAACCTTGAAAGGAGTGATGCAATAGATTCTGACGAAGCCTATGATCGAATATCTGCCCACCGTTCCATATATTTTCGTGTTTTATAATGCAGATATAAAAGAAAAACAAAATAGTTTTTTTTCTCTTCAACAAAAGTAAAAAATATATAGATAAAAGCAGGGCTTTAAAATATTTATACGATAATCTAATAATGTCTTTATTTTTATAAGCGAAATTTAAAGCGTAAATATAATAACGACATCGAAAAAAGATACATTTATTTAGTAGTGAATGTTCATGACGCATCTTACGAGTTCAGTATAAACGATTGCCATTCGAAAACATGGGTGTTTTTGACATCTCAAAATTTCCTTAAACATCCTTATAATCTTAAAATAACTGGGCGTATTGACAGCGATTAGCTAATTTCTTGTCCTGTTTCAGTCTTCTATCGATTATATTCCTGCTCTCTTTGAAAACAAATGAGAGGTTGAGCAATTGCGTAATAAGCAGTTCTTGTAGTAAAAATAAATGTTGAGATATGAAGATCATGAGGACATATGCTCCACATTAGGAGGAGCGGACGTGGATCAATAATACTCAATTTGCGCAGTAAATTTATTGATATAATTTATAAATAATACGAAGAATATTTCAACCAACCATGAATATCAACAAAAATAGTTTTGTCTAGGAAGAATATTTTATATAACTATGAAAAGACACCTAGGTGCCACTTAAAAGGAATGAATAACTTCGATTTTTTTTTAAATATTTATACATGAAACAATATCATGAAAATTGAAGTATTCTCAATATATTTTCCCTTTTAAATTGAAATCTTTTATTTTTTCAAAAGATTACTAGACTTCTTTATGAAAATTCTATTTATTAAATAAGTATTGTATCACAAAGTTTTATTTGATTAAAAGCTTTTTTTATTGACTCTCATTTACGAAGATTTTTCATTATATTTTATTATTATACTAGCAAGTATTTCTATTGAAACTCATCGTTCGCTAACTTGTTCACGCTTAAGTTCTACCAAGGATGATGAATTAATTTTCTTTTTATTTTTTAGTGCCGTCTACAATCGAAGCTTGGCAACTAAAATACAGCTCATTTTTAAACTAAGTAACGTATAAAAGTAGTCTTCTGTAAACTAACAGTTTTTTTGTAATATTAGAATAAATAAGTTGAAAATATTAGACAAATCATTAATAGATCCGAATTTTAATAAAATACTGTATTAATAATATAACTAACGTAGATGGCAATCAGTATTTGAAAACTAATTTGTGTGTTCATAGTACTTTTAAACATTATAATCGACACTATAGTCAAAATTTCGGGTCATGCCACAGTGGTCAACGTCGTTGGCTTTCATGCCGGACCTCACAGGTTGAAGTCCCGATATTCATGGATATTTGTGATGTCTAAAAATTCCCCACTCTCCGGACTTTCCAATCTTAAAATAACGGGGTGTAACGAGAGTGCTTAGCCAACCACCAGTCCTGTCCTAGCCTTATCTTTTCTATACATACTCTCTTCGAATAAAATATAGATTGAGAAATTTAATAGCAAGTAGTTCTCGTAGGAAAATATTTTGTGGAGATATCTCCATTATGAGACTGTATGCTTCGCATTTAGAGTGGACATGGAAAAAAAAAAGTCTAAAAGAGAAGCAAAGAAGCATAGATACACATATCTTCAGATCATGCAAATCTCTTAAAACTCGTAAATCTCATGTATAAAATGTTTACGGCATAGTAAAAACAATTTTTAATTTACATAGGACGCCAACGCAAACAAGTTATTTCCACGTATTTCTTTCGGTTTTACTTTGTGTGTCGCGAAAATATAATATTTTTATTTGGGCGTAAACAAATATTTACCACCCAAAACCTGGGTTAAGTGAATCCTTAGGTCTCGTAATCCGTAATACTTTTCTCCGTGTGATTTATAAGCATGTTGTAGTAAAAGACTGATTAATAAAAAAAAATACATGGTAGTTGGTCGATTAATTGCTGAATGCACTCTTTTGTTTTTATATTCAGATTATCTTCATTCCATCAATTTCCGCAAGTCTTCAAGTAATTTTAGAATACTATCTGGAAATCTGGAGTTAAAAACCTCGATTTGGTTTTGTTTATTTGACCATTTTTATTTGTCGTGTTATTAATGTATTTATTTCTCTGACGAATTATGATAAAAGAAAGGGTGGCTGGTGCTTGCCCACCATACAAATATTAACAAAGGTGGTACACGAATTTTTCGTACAAGACAACTCCGAACACCGATTCATCCGTACAAGATATTACATTTCACAGAAACTTCCGTAATTAGAAAACTTCACTCACAGAATATTCCGATCATTAAAATATAATGAATATTAAAATTATGGTTGTTTAATTTTAATGTTTAATGTCTAAAGTCAAATGTGCCAAATATTTTTCAGGTAGAAGCAAAAGATTAAAAAATATTATGTTTATTTTCCATAAAAAAATACGAAATATTCAGTAGCTCTCTCACACACACACACTCCCTCTTCTCGCATACGCTGACACATCGTGCTTCGTTGCAATTAGACAGACAAATTTAACATACAGATAACGCTCTTTTTACACGGGGGATACGTTCCATTCAAAACAGTCGTGCAAAAAATAGCCGAGTAAAAAAAGTTGAAGTGAACACAAATAAATTATGTTTGATTTCGTTACATTGGACTGTGAAATTTTTAAGCTGTACATAAAGAGGATTTGGTGTATTGTAATTTATTAATATGCTCAATCTTGTATGCAAACACTTAATTTACTAGTGGCTGATTTGGACAAAGAATAGTTTCCTACAATATATTCCAGTCAAAACACCAACCAATCTTCGATTGAAAACATGAGCAACCACATACAAAACTAATTTAACGTCGTTATTAACGTAATTCACTGTCGTTAATAACGAATTAAATGTTGAGCACAACTACTATGATTGACCGTAATATCAAGTTGTATTATTTTCACAAGTTGCGCAACTTTCACGGCATCGTTGTCAACAGGGCCAAGATTAGTTTTGACTATAGTATGGCATAACGAGCGAGATAAAAGATATCTATAAATCAATGATAGAATAAGAAAGAGATAAAAAATGATACGCAATCGATTGACACTGGATATTCTATTGCAATGCATTATGTACCGATTGCACAATAAATTATTCACATTTTTATTGAGAATAAAATACAGCTAGCCATTCTTTTTAAACTCCTTTTAAAGAACATATTAATTTAAAATTAAGTTTTTAACGAGAAGTGATTGTTATTAATATGGTCCCATTAGAGGTGAAGTGAGTCTAGTGGTATTTTAGAAGAAAAAAAATATGTTGGATACATTGAAATATTCTACACATGTAAAGTATCATAAAAGTGAAGTAAACTCAGTTAAAACATATTGCAATAGTGTTATCTCCGTAAAATAAAAACATGAAACCCACCAAAACACCATGTAAAGTCGTGATTGTACTTAAAATGTTAAAATTTTACTAGTTGACTCACTTAACCTCTCGAGTGCTCATATAAATTGATTGGTAAAATTTACTAATCGATTATTGAAAACATATTTTACACTTCTACAGACAAGAATTATTTATTTAATCCGTCAGCAATAAATCATAAACAGTCAGTGGATTTCAAATGAGCGGTCACTCGGTAGAAATATTTTTTTACATAATCCAATTTACAGTTGTTGATAATTTTGGAATTCTAAGCGCTGTGTAATGATTAACTGTCTGAATTCTTTCTGAAACAAACCACATGTCACACCTAGTGATGTAATTAAGGTCAGAAAATAATACATACATATTGTACGGAAAACTTGCTCTGTAACATTAAATTTTATACTAATCAAATAAAAACAGGCTTAATTTAAATACAATTTTGCTCAATTTATTTTAATATTTACACTAATAATATTAGTATCTGCTCAGTAATGTATATAAAAAAGAACTAATAAATTTTATAGCGCACATATTTTTACTTTATTACACTTTGAACAAGACGTGTGACCAAAAAGACCTCGTAAGTACAAAATGGCGTACGCGTTAGTGTTAAATATTTTCAAAAATATTTTGCAAAATATTTACTGAAAATTCTTGAGAGGGAATATTCGCGCGACGAAATATTTTCAACTACACTAAATGCAATTTAGTGGGAGTCTATCATGTGTAAACCTGCAGCACGTTGGACGGAAACATTATAAAGTGCTTTTAAAATAAATTACACATTGAAAATATTTTCGAGAGGAAATGTGTCAGTTATTGTTAAACATGCTATTTTAACGTATGTACAAATGTATATTTTTTTGCCGTTGATTGAATTTGTTTTAACATTAAAAAACTACATTTCTACAAGGTAAAATATCAATATTTGGTACGTCAAGAATTGATGATGTCTGAAGCAAAGGCAGCAATCTTGAAAATAAAAATATCTATGGATGCCGTTTAATAGAATTTATCATATGAAACCTGGAGTTGAAGTGACAAAAAATATGAAAAGAGACCAAATTTGATCGATTGAAATTATCTTTATATTATATCAGTTTTTAGATTTTCACTGTCAATACTTGGTGGAAAAACTATACTAAAAAAAGCACTCGCGGATGATCGTCTTGAGCGAAACCGGTTCTGATAATTTTAAATAAATGCAGAATTAGTACACTAATGCAGTGGTTTCCGACCTTTTTGTCATTGCGCCTCCCTTTGAAGAAAAAAATATCTTCGCGCCTCCCCATACTTTATTTCATTTAGTAATAAAGACACGTTTTAAAGGGTAAATAAATATGTTGGACTGTTCGCGCCTCCCTTTGCAATAGTCCATGCCTCCCCAGGGAGGCGCGCCTCCCAGTTTGGAAATCGCTGCACTAGAGTGTTTTAATTTATAAAAAGGTTTATGTAATATCTTTACATTTTAAAAATACTATATTCTCGTTGAAATTTGAATTTTTATTTATATTATATATAAATTAGTCAATACGATACCCCTGGTTAAATTGACATGTCGGGTAAATAGTGAAGAATAATTTTAAAAATCACCTTAAACCGTGTGAAAGTCTTTCGCAAGTCTATATAAATTAGTGGTTGCAAAAAGATGTTATAATATTAATGGTAGTAATCAATACTATTTGTTTCACTTAAAAGGAAATCATTCAATAATAATTTCCTAATAGGTCAGATAAGTGTGCTGGATAAGATATGAATAAATGTTTAGTAATACCGAAGATACTAAAGAAACATGGTGAGCAATCAAAATAATGCATTTTAAAAAGGAATTACGTTTAATTAAGATAGTATCAATCATTAAATTCAATTAGTTCAGTATGCTATGTTTAGACTTGTCATAGATTAAAACTAGGGGTGCGATATTATGATTAATTCATTTCAAAAGCAAATATGTTTTAATTGTAATGGATTAGTGTAATTACGCAATATTAGTATAATCATTTCAGTAATGAATGGTGATATTATTAGTTGCTTATAAAGGATCTTTTTTGATGGTCATTTCTATTTATCCGTTACTACTCTGTTTACTAAATCTGTTTTACTTTATATTATTGTTTCACTTATTTTTTTATTTTATATTTCAACCAAGGCCTCCAAAAAATCACTAAAATGCTGTGAAGTCTCCGACGCACCTCTTCTGTGGTGCAGATGGTTGACTTTGATATCAACTTTGATTCTTCAAGTCGTACTCTTATGCATTTTTACACATGCTGAGAACGCTGCCGAGAGAATACGAAACAATCTCGATAAAAATTACAGTTCTCAGTCAAGTGAGCTGACGAGTGAAATAAGTGAGCGAGTGACTATAAACTATTTTTATTTTCTAGGCCAATAAGATACTTCCACCTCTCCTAATTGACGCGTCTAAGCAGCCGTTCGATGAGTGGAGAAATAATTGATAACAATGTGATGACGCAGCTTTTATTTATTTGTTTTTAGAAAAGAAGTAGAGTCTCGTAATAACATATATGTTTCCCATATTCGCCACTTCCGAGTCTTTAACTCATCTTCCGGTAGCTCCACATTTTTAGGATATTTTTTTTTGACATACTCCTTTAATAATGTTTACCTTTTACGTCGGCTATACATGCTGGAACGATGAATAATTGGATGAAACGCACGTAAAAATGAATTAATTCACTCAAAAACTTATATTCGGGTAGAGTGTAGACGCTCACTCGGTCAATATTATTGCACGACCGAGTAATCGTTAACGTACTCGCTTGGTCTAAATGGGGATTTATAGAAAATTGAGAATAGATTGTTCACGCAACCTTTTGGTAGAAGGTCCACACGGTCACTTTCGAGTTACTCAGGCACTTAGCGCCTTGACAAGTCAAAATAATGTCTAAAACCGCAATAAAAAATAAATTTTGTTTACTTAACAAGTGCAATCAGTATTCATTAGGAGTTGTAATTAATTGATTCCTTGATTCAAAGACTTAAGCCAGCAGAATCTTTATTGAAAAATTACAAAGATATGTTACTTTACTTATTAAGTTTAATAGTTCCTTTAGAAAAAAAATAGCCATGAAAATGAGAACACGCTTCGTAACTTCATGAGGTTAATAATTATTATATGTTTCTTATTTTAAAAAATATAGCCATTAAAATAACGAACAAAAAACATCAGCTTATAATTTGATAATGACGCATTAAAAAAAATCAAGTGTTCCTTTAAGTATCTGATATTATTACAAAGTTTAAATTTTAAGAGCTGTGAAAAAAGCAATTATAAGTAAGCGATAAAAAGGCTTCCGTACGATTGCTTCCACTAACTAAAATTAGCATATAGTAACAGCTATACAGCAATTTTTGAGGGGTAAGCTATCATTCACATTTAATCTAAAAAAAATACAATCGCAACATGTAAGCATTCGCTCACTACAGTCCATGAAAATAATGTATAGACAGAGAGGATGTGCTTTAAAAATTTCAAAAAAACTTATTTACACACACTCATTGTGCATGTAGTAATAGACAGATAGAAAAAGATAATTAATGTATGTGTGCTGTGTCACAAATAAAGATATAGACAGACGAATCGAGAAGAAAATATTTTACAATAAACCAAAATATATTACTGAGTAGTATTTATACTATCCATGCCATTGAACAGAAATTCATAAATCGATTGAAAAATCAATTTATAAAACTGTCCCGTACCGGGATTTGAACCCGTGCCCTCCGTAGCCGAAGCCAACAACGCTGACCACTCGACCACACAGGATGGCAATCGATTTATGAATTTCTGTTCAAAGGCATGGATGTATGTGATGTGTTAAATTCCCCCCTCTCACCCATTCTATCCTATGAACGGGGCGTATCCAGAGCGATTAGCTTACCACTAGTCCTGTCCTAGCCCTATCCTTCTATCCATACTCTCTTTGGGAAAAGAGAGGTTGAGCAACTGAGTAACAAGCAGTTCTCGTAGAAACACTTCTGTTGAGATAAACTCCATTAGGAGTCCATATGCTCCACATTGGGCGCGGATATGGTTTAAAAAAAAAATTTATACTATATTATCAACAATCGTCAAGTCATTTTAGCATAACATAGTAAAAAAAATCAAATAGTGATTGATATGTGTAAATTCTGTTGCCAAATGGCTTTTTTTTTAAATATCAGATCTATTTAAAAAGGAGTTAATATGTGTATTTTTATCATGTTAGGATTTCATTTTTTATGTACTGAAATTTAACAGTTTGCTTTTAGATTTACCAGATTTACTTTTTAATTGTTTTGTTATGCCTTCTTACACAATCAGTGGAATAAAATACGTAATACTTAAAAAAATGGTTATATATCTCTATACATAATGTTATTTTAAAGATAACTCTTATTTCAAGTAATTTGTGTTTTTGTCATAAATATAATTTTTTTCTATAAATTACTCAAATCGACCATGGCAAAATAGTTTTCTCATTTCATACTGGTAACTGAGTGGTAACGTAACCAAAATTAAAAAATCATCGCTTAAATAATTTACATCCGTGTAGGGGTACGGCTCCGTGGCTTAGTGATTAACGTCGTTGGTTTCCGTGAAAGATCTCACCAGTCCTAGTCCCAGCACTCACTGCATCTTAATTGAGTTATGTATTTTATTATTAGAGTATAGCAAAAGTGTGTCATATACAACTAGTCTGTTAATGCGGCAACTAAAAGGTACCATGGGGTTACTTACAATGGTTTACAAACTTTGACGTCTAGATATTACATATAATTGTATCATCGACCTAATTAGCATACTGCGCACCTATTAAAGCATATTGTTCAGAGAGTAATAAAATTTAATAAATGTTCAATGCAATATTTACTTGAATTTGATTTGAGTATAAAAAGATGTTAAAAATTCATTTGTTAAAAAATTAAGTATTTTGAAGGTTTTGTAATTATGAACCTATTTCAACAACCCGATTCTTTAAAATGGAGTAAAAAAAGAACTAGTTACCTACTATTGACTGGCTAACAAAACTCGTTGCACACATAATGAGTCTATATGTACATATAACACATTTTCTTAAATATCTATTTTAATATGGGTGATACAATGCTTATAATTAAGGTATTCTTATATCATAGTTTTTTGGATCTTATGTAGTTTATATAAATACGCGATAACGCGATAAAGCGATTACGGGATAAGCATCGTTCGTAAGATAGCTGGGCTAAACGCCTCAGTTGCAAATTCATATTTGTGCTGGGATGACGTCTTTTTTACGCGCAACTTAAAATATGATTATTTATTAAAAAAACACGGATTTTTATAAAAAAAATGTATGAGGAATGATGCAGAGAGATATTTTAAAACCCTTAGACTATTTTTATTTTTTTTAAATTCATAAGAATTAGGCCAACAATGAGGAAACCACTGGGGTCCCTAAACGACCCCCATCAGCAGAGAAGTATTTTTCTAGTCTCCGACCCGCGAGAGTTAAAATCGTTTAAAAAAAGAGGTATGAGTGTTTAATAAAATATGAAGAAGTCATTTATTTAAAATTTAACTTTGTTTGATAATTGTCTATTTTCAACGAAGCTCATTAGAAATGTCTATTTGAGACATTATTTAAAAAAAAGTTGTCAATAATTATCAGTAATATTTCAAAGGTTTAGAAACGATTGCGCGTGTTTTTTTGCGGAAGTCACCGGAGAATATCAACTTTCACAGGACATGAAGACTCGACTCAGTGAAGGCCACTTCCGGCGACAACTTATGAGGTTTCTGGTTCGATTCCCGACTCGTAAAATTATGAGAATTGAGTTGAAAAGCTATTTTAAGCAATCCTTAAAAGTTTTAAATAATTTACTATAAGTACAACGACCAATGAAAGCTTTGTGAGACAATGAGAGCGTAATCAACCCATTATATGTTCGACAGTTGAAAAAAAGGGGGTGTCAACGTTTTCTTTACTGCGGCCTTATGTTGAATCAGATAAATGAATGTGGCCTTTAGAAATAAAAAGGTTCCGCACTCTTGATTTAGACATCAATAAATTTACCCGAATTTTTTATACTTTATTTGTTTTCGTATCTTTCCAGCTTACTAGTGAATTGTTAAAAATCAGTCCCTTACGATATCTGTTGAGGTCTTGAATGTGAAAACATGACCTTAATTTAGATATTTTTAATAAACTTTTTTCACTTATTTACATTAAAAAAAACAAGTAAAGTAGTTCCATAACGTATAATACATTTTAAAATATATTATAAATAGACTTTAGAGAGGCAAAAAAGTGTAATTAACAAAGAACAAATTTTACGGAAAGCACATTAAACGTGTTTTTAAGATTTTGAAGTCTAAATATTTCATATTCACAAACAAGAAGTGTGAATATTATAAACTGATATTTTATGTACTCAATCTATCACCGTTGCCAGTATTCTAAGATAGCGTAACACATTTTTTCGTTAATTTATTTGTTGTAATCTTTTATAATAACATCGGCATAGTTTAGTATTAACAGTCAAATCTTTATTTTCACGGCGGATTTTTACCCAAAATGTTCTTGCAGTATTGACGACAATATAAATTTATTAATTGCTTACAATGCCTTTTTCCTCATGGCAATTTTCAACTGCCCTTCTTTTTCCAAACATGAAAGCTAAATTTAGATACGAATTTGGCATTTACAACTTACACACTTTTGATAGAACGTGTATTAAGTTGTATACATTGTGATTATCGAAAAAACAGTGTGTTGCCTTTTTACAGTCGATCTATATATATATATATATATATATATATATTCATTAACTAATTCTAAAAACTAATGAGTATTTGAAAATAATTCCAAACTTTAACGGCATTTAACAAGTTAAGCTGGCCCCAGAATTTTTGTTTTAAAAGACTGGTAATTAAGTCTTTCATTGCTTAAGATAATAATGTATTACAAAAACATTGCCGAATGATTTTTTGCACGTAATTAAAACAAATATAAGTTAATTAAAATATATAAATGTTAATTTATTTTGAACGGATGCCAATAGATAGATTCCGTGAACAATACATAGTGTGCATTCCAATCGCGTGCTTGTCGCTAATGAGTATAGCTCTAATGAACGTCGATATCTGTATCGATTAGAATGGTATCCGTATGCACTCAATCAATTTGATTGCTATGCGGTGCCAACTTCGGTTAAGTACTGTACTAATCGAAAATCTAACCAAGTCGTGTATTGTTTAATTACATATTTATCATTTGGACGGCATTTAATTACTTTATTTATTTTCTGTCTAAAAATTCCCTCGCACCTTTCCGATCATTAAATAACGGGGCGTCGCGAGAGCCATTAGTTAACTACTAGTCCTGTCCTGCCATATCCTTTAATTTTTACTCTTTTAAAAAAAGATAGTTTGAGTGACTAAGTAACAAACAGTTCTCGTAGAAAAACTACAGTTGAGATACTTATATTATAATGCCATATGCTTCACATGTGGACATGGAATAATTAAGATTTTTTAACATGTTACCGTAAATCCCGAAATCTCGGGATCGGTATTAAGATAATCCCGCGATCTCGGCTCCTAAGATTCCAAGCCTTAATTACAATGTTTGATGAGTTGATTTTGAGTGCAAGAGTACTCTTGTTATTCAACGTTTTTGTCCTATATTTAAGGTATATTAAATGTGTTCTGTATAAATGATGAGACATGTTTTCTTCTTGATACATAACTTCTAACTCTATAAATTATTTATGAATCAGTGGCATGCGTTTTAATCTCGTTCTTTGAAATTATCTGGAGTATTTACAAACAGCAGTAGCACAGAATATTTTTACCATTATATATGTTTTCAAAGTATATAAGAAGACTTAGTTATTTTAATATTGTTTTAATAAAACTAATACCAGGTAAATATTCAGCCAACCATGAAACATGAGTTAAGTTTTAAAATTCCGCACTACAAAACTGTTAATACTATTAACATAAAACCAAACAAATGTAAATTTTCTTTCAGAATAATGATTTTTATACGCAATATACGATAAACCACGGTTTTAAACTTACCCCGTTTATTTTAAACATTCTGTGATATCAAAGAAAAATATAACGTCGGAATCAAAAATTCAAAAGTTTGGATAATGCATTTTCGAAAGCTCTCGGTACAGTTTCTTCGCTATCTGTTTTTGAACTACTGCAAATTAAAAATTAATATCCAGTTTTACAGCCTTCGCAGAATGAACTTCCGGTGGAAGTTTCGGCTTTATGAAAGTGCTCTTCGTAAAACGATCCTGTCTCAGTTATTTGATCAGCACTAGAGTGTGCATTTTAATACAATCCTCTTTTTATATTACACAAAGCCTACGATTTTTATTTGCATTACTTTTTTATAAGAATATTCTTTGTTTCGGACGTTCAAATATAAATACAATAAAATTTTGATAATTTAATCACGGTTAAAAACGTTATATACATACACATCTTTTTTTTAAATCCATTTCCGCTCAGTGAAGTCTTTTCTTTTGAAGAACTATTTAATTTTGTTACTAAATTATTGAACCTAACCATTTTTTATAAGTGGTAGAAGAATAATGCTAGAATAGGATTTGTAGTTAAAACATCGCTCTCACTACGCCCGTCCCGTCAATATTAGGTTTAGAAGGGTGGGTAGTTTTTTTTTTTAATAAATACCATTTTAATATCCACGTATAAAAAAATCTTAAACTTATTTGTAAAAAAATAAATTTAAGGTCTATTAACAAACATGAGAAATCCAGGAAAGTCAAAACGATCGATTAAAATTACGGTACAAAATGAAAAATAAATGCGAAAAAACGATGAGTTTGAGAAATACATATGGCAATTAATTCTGTGAACCCTGTTGATTTGGCGATCCTGTAATACCGCAATCATCTAAATTCTTTATTTTCGACATTTAGCCTTAAATATATAATTTTCCGATTTTAATAATACAACAATTTTCTTCCGGTGTACTTTAGTTTGTTAGGGTTAAGACCCTAGAGAAGGTCATCATAAAATTGAAGCAGACCATAAAGTTAAGAGACGACATATGATGGTAAAGAAAAACAAGTGAATTTATTATCATTATAGAAAGTAGCAATTTAAGCGAGAAATGTGAAATATTATTGAAAGTTTTGATCTAATTTTGAATATTGAAAAGCATTTGCATAGTTGTCAATTAGTTATACATAAACTATTAGCTAACTATGTCGACATGCTAAGAAACTCGAACATTCTGATAATGATTCAAGATGAAGAATACGTAGTAAAAACACATTTTCATAACATACCTAGTTAAATCCTAGGAGCTTGTAGCAACTGCAATATGTAAACATGTAAAGTAAAACACTACAATTTTCATTTTCAACTCTGCAAGCTTATGTATATGAAGAGCTTTGAGCAGATATACACAACCTGTTTCAAATAACCTAATAACAATAACACAAATATTAAATATAACTAATGATTGTTAAGAAAATATGATGTTTGCCATTCTATCAAAGATTTATAGTGGCGATAATGAATCAAGATATTTGATAGAATATACACGGCAGTCAGTATCCATACCGTATGTCAGTACGTACATAATATATATGTAGGGATTAAAAATGGAATAATACTTGTTTTTTTGGTATTGAAAACAATCCATCACATCGCCATCAATAAAATTGTTGGTGATCAGTCAAAATAATTTAAATAGGCTAATAATAATTGGCTAATAATAATAGGCTAGTAATAATTGCAGTACCAATATTAAATATAAAATCCTGTAATACTAGCATTTATTTATTCGTACCGCAATCACTAGTTATGTATAAGATATCAAAATTAGAATTAGTTAATTATGTTCTTTCATCGATATTAACCGTAATTGCTTCGCCTATAATAATTGTAGAATATTTTTTAAATAATTTTGATTATTATCAAAGCTACACGGGAAACATAAAGAAGAAAAGCCGCTATTCTAAGCTTATTTTTATTATAATACTAAATGTAAAATGAACTTTAATTAAATTATTATTATATTTATCACAAGGACCCACAAGTATATAAAAGTCTTTCGGTGTGAATTTATTACTGGTGAAAATTTGATATATTTAAATATTGAAAAAGGTCTGCGTAGTCGCATAGCTTTTCTAATATAGAATCTAATAAAGTTAATAAATTATCAATGAGAATCGCTAATAAAACTTCTTCAATATTTGTTAATACTTGTACACTTTAATACACTTTCTACCCGAATTTGGGCAATTAAGATTGTCATTATCTACACTGACTCATAACTCCAAAAGGGGAGGAAATCAAAAAATAAAATAAAAAGCTAATCAAAAACATTAAATTTCACCCATATTTATCTAGCTGACTGTAAATTTTAAGGTTTCGAAGCGCTATTTTTTTGTTCTTGTTTTCGTTCCGGTTCAAGTTAAAAAAATATATATCGGTTCGGTTCCGGTTTTCGTTCCGGCAAAAATAACGGTTTTCGGTTCAGCTCGAATCCAAAAACCCAGGAATTTACCGATTTGCCCAAAATACCAAAATACGCGCTGAATAAAAAAAGCCGATATTTTTTTTCGGTTCGGTTCCGTTTTTCTTTAGGGCAAAAATAACGGTTTTAACGGTTTTTTGTTTTCGGTTCGATACCCTGGTAAATTTTATTACGTCATTATAAAACGTTTTATATTTATTGCTAGAATTAAAACAAAACATCAAATCATTGAGAGAAAAAAATCAGCTTTAAATACTTCAGATTCGGGATTCATCTTCATTCAACAGTCGATCGCGATATAGTTACGTATATTATATAGTCGAACAACGATATCGCATTTCAATACATGCATTAACAAACTGTTTGTCACACCTGGTGGAAAGCTCTATGAAAGCTCTAGAATGTGGACCACAATAGAGTTACAAGTTGGATAACTTAAGCGTACATTAGCCGGTTACAATGGCCAACTTTGTTTACAATTTCCCGGCAGTTATATTCCTACGTGCCCTTAAAACCTCCTTGCTTAGTTAAGCATGCATTATTTATCTCGTTTGATTAATTCACACGCCGTTCTCAAATAATGGTTATTCGTGGTAAATCTTACAATTTCAACGCAGATTATTCTAGAAAACAAACACATATTAGATTTTATTTATAATTTGAACAGGAAAAAATATTGAGGTCTGTTAAAGAAAAAGCACTGAAATACTGCAATCTACTTTGAAAACTATTTAATTATACAGTTTTCTTCTTTTTTATCAATATCAATATGTACTCTTGTATCAGTTGAAAATGTTCACGATAAGTGAAACCAGTCCAGATCCTTATAAATAATTGTGGAATAAGTACATTTATTTTTTATTGCAATTGTAAACGACAGTGCATGGCATTACAGTTGCTACGAATTTGACAAATATAATTAAAAGAAAAATACAGTACATAATATTATTTTTTTTAATCCATGTCCGCTCCCAATGTGGAGCATATGGCCTCCGAATGGAGGTATCTTAACAGAAGTTTTTTTCTACGAAAACTGTTTGTTACTCAGTCGCTCAACCTCACGTTTTCAAAGTGAGTAGGGAAAGAAGGATAAGGCTAGAACAAGACTAGTGGTTGGCTAATCGCTATTCTACGTCCAGTTATTAAAGGATCAGAAGGATTGGAGGAGAAGAAATGATGTAAATTGACATCACAAACACCCAGTCTTCGATCACAACTTTGAATTGAATAATTCTCTAATTCACTGTGATCTGACCGGGAATCGAACCCAGACCTGCGTGATCGGTAGAGCAAGCTCTTACCAACTGAGCCACAGCAGGCGACATAATATATTAATAACATAACATAATATATAACATAACATAATATATTAAAACAAAAAAAAAACAAAAATTTCAGAAAATAAAACTTAACAAACAGTTCACAAGGATTGTTTCTGATAATTCTCTATGCAACGCATTGATCAGCCGAAGAGACCTTTGAATCTGGCCACTCGTAACATCGACAAGTTTTAAGAAGAAAAAAAAAGATTGGTTATGGTTTCGACCAAGCGGATAAAAATTGTAAGCTTGTAAGATTATTAGATTATTGAGAATGAAAAATTGTAAACTATTCTTAAGAATGTCAGAATTATTAACTCGGTCCTGAAGAAGAAGAAAAATATGCTTTAAAACCGAAAAAGATAGAGCTTTATGTTAAGATTTAGAATTGATGAGAAGATTTTTTGTGTATCTCTTCTATACCATTACATTTGGCTAGGTTTAATTAATTAAACATAGTTCTGACGATGGCGTTAACCCGCGAAGCAGTGTTATGTTGATTTTATTACAATTGATTTGTGCCAACTCAATCAAAAGCGCTGTACATTTTTCTGTATTAATCTAACCAAAAATCATATATTAATGTAACAGTATCAAATGTATTCATTTATTCACAATCTTAATTTACAAATCCTTTTAAAAGTAACTATACTCAAAATAATATTAATATAATATCATTTTGCCCTATATTTAATTAATTAACTACAGATAAACATTTCTGTCCATCATAACATATCCTCTAAAACAACTATTCATAACATTGTGATTTTACGCTATCTGACTCGTCCAGACAATTTCATATTAAACAAAATATACAAAATAATAAGTACTATCCGCTCTTGAATATTAAAACAGTCGGTAAATTGCCATTGCTAGCTTTCTACTGAAAATAATAGAAACATTATTTTTGTACCTGTATCAAACATTATATCAGGATATATTATTGGCCAGTGAGAAGCGAAGTGAACCATATGGTATTGTAGAAAACATTGAGTTCGATTAGTTATCATTTCCTAAAAGTCATAAAGTATAGTAAAATTGTAGTAAGCTTTGAGAATACACAATTTAAAGTTTTTCTTTTCTAAAATTAAAATTTGCAATCCACAAAAACACTAAATAAAAATGTAATTATATTTAAAATTCCAAAAGAAAAGATTGACCATTTTGCTTATTTGCTCATTTCACTTCTCAAGGGCCCATTATATAAGAAAAAAAAATATTATACACTACTTTCAGAAAAAAAATGTCATTATTGTTTTTATATATTATTCTCACATTATTTTTTATAGTGCGAAGTGTCATAAATCGATCGTGATCTAATCACCTTTAAACACAAAAAACGGTTCAAAATAATACAATCATGTACAAATAATTACTTATATTTCAAGATTTCTTTCAGTGATATAAGAAATTATACATTTAAAAGTTGGAAAGAATATTTTCAGAACCTTGACTTCAGTTGATCGGTCTTTTGCAAAGCATTTTATGATTGACCGTACCTGGACTTCAACTTGGGACATATTTAGTTTAATATATCAAAGTATTTAGTCCCACAAGAATATTGTTAATAACCACCAGAACCATAGTTCTGTTCCGACTACTGTGTGAAGAAGCAATGCCTAGCAAACGATAAATACTCATGTGTGTATGTGTGTTTCTTCCTTCATTTATGTTTATAATATTATATGTTGCCATAAAAAGTCAGTTCATATTAGTTTCAATTATAGCTTAAAAGGTGGCGTAAAACCAATGAAATTAACAACCTAAATCCTATAATTCTTGTATAAATATTATACTCTGATATTTTTCACTAATGATGTATTGTTTATTATAAAGCTACATGTAAACATTTTCACGTGCATGTATCCATTGGGTAAAATTAAACTTCCACTCGTTGCGCATAGTAAAAACAGCAAGTAACGTGTACGTTCGAGTTTAATAATAAATTTGTCAAAAAGTTTTTGTTTAACTTTTGATGTAGTGCTTTTTGAAAGTTCCTCTGTAGGAAATGAAAAGAAATGCAATAGCCAAGAACGAATACTGAATTAAGTTCTCTAAAGTTTTAAGCTTGAACTCACTTTTATTCGGAAAATTCATTCCAAAAACTTTAATTGTGAATGGAAAAAACCAAAGACAAATGAATCGTTTGGCTCGCTGAGCTAATTTTAAATGTTATTCCAATTGGGCTATATTCAGAAAACTTTTGCAGTAGGAATATAAAGTACTTTTATAGCTTAATGTATGTTGTGACTCCAACAGTTTTATTATTGCTAATCAACATAATGTGGCAGCTATCAGAATGAGTAAAAATATTTTTGGATACATGTTTATTGATAAAAAAAATCAGGATTTAAAGTTTTTAATTATGAGGATATACCTAATTAAAGAAATATCTATCTTTGTGTCTTTGTGGAGGATAATTTGCGAATGGAATAATATCGATCCTACAAATCCTGAAGCTTTTCACTGTTTATATTATATAAAGTGGTTTGAGAGCCAAGAAGAATGTATCTCATCAAACTTGTGTTTCGTCAGTGTATTCATAATTTGGTAGCATCAAAACGACAGCTTATTTTTGGATAATAAATGAATCATGCTTTACGTCCAATTTTTAAAAAAATATGAAGCTAAATTCCAATAATATAAACATAATCTTCAAAAAAGTGTAATTTCTATAGTTCGTCAACTCACCACATCGTGACAATATCGTGAATAGTTTCATATTTTTTAATGAGACATTTTTTCGGGAGCTTTGTATTTATATCAAAAAAAAATTGTTGCATTATATGGGCCCTCGAGAGGTGAAGTGAGTCAACTAGTAAAATGGTAAAACTTTTTTCTTTGACTTTTCAGTACAATCACGTCTTTATTTGGTGTTTTAGTGGATTGCATACTTTTATTTTACGGCGATAACACTATTGCAATGTGTATTAACTGAGGTTACTTCACTGTTACGATACTTAAAAGACGTGTAGAATATTATAACGGATCTAACTTTTTTCTAAAATACCACATGGATCACTTCACCTCTAATGGACCCATATTATGGATTGTATCATTTTTCGTATTTTTTAAATTGAACCTGGTATCGTTTAAAAACTGTCACTTTTGAGGTGTGACACTTTTCTTGCGGGGGTGCGATTATTTAAGGGATACAACATGTATGTGCTGCGTCACAAATAAACATATAAATTAGAACAATTATGTTTCGCTATCAATTAATATATTCGTGGACATTATTTTTTTATATACTATTGTTGCTATTTATATTAATGCCGTACACTTTTCGTAACTGCATTGCAAGGGGAGAAATGACATTCTGTAACGCGATCTCCTCTCCACGGCACCCAGCGCAATGCGGTTGGCGTAACCAACATATTTATATATTATTTTGTAGCACAGCCATGTCTAAAACAAAAGTTTAACACGTAGCGAGAGAATAAAACGTTTAAAAGTTCAAGCATATTATTTCATTGTATTATAGTCTAATGCAGTGTCTGCCAAACTGAGTACCTCGGCAAACTAGTGTGCCGTATGAAATCTCAGGTGTGCCGCGACGAAAGAAGCTTCTAAACTATTAATTTTATATAAAGCTCGTTCATTTAAACTTTCTTCTATTTTAAATAAATTCAACACCAATATTAAAATAAATACTTGCATCTTTCGTCCATATTGGTAGACAGGGATACAGTGCCCATGGTATATACGCAGCGTACTCTTCTTTCTCATCAATTGATTATCAAATGTACCAGTGGGTCATCAACTATTCGCAAGATTCGACGGGACAAATTAGACACTGGCAGAAGAGGAAATTTAATAGATCTATAAAAACGACTCTGTAAACAAAGCCTCATTTTTTTAACCAAAGAGTTGTCAGCATTTTTAATATCGCTATGGAATTAATATCTTCGATTGGCTACAAAAACAATGAAATCTCTGTTGCCGTTTGGATCTTCATATCTTTGCGAATTTGTATTTTCAGCGGAAATGAAATATAAAAAAAGTGAGCGGCTACAGATGGTAAATAAGGAGTGTTTGTTTATTTAATTTAGAGTCACATTTTGACAGAATTCTTCCTAAAAATCGATTGCATCCTTCTCAATAATAAAATTATTACTACCTATATACATATATGTTGATTTTGATAATGTTACCTAAAGCATGATTTTCTATATTCATATTAATAAGGTAAATTTCCTTTTTTAACGCATTTTTATTTAGTGTGCCGCGGAAAAGAAAAACCCTATTTGCCAGTGTGCCGTGAAGTAAAAAAGTTTGACAGACACTGGTCTAATGACTTAGGTTGCTTAAAATGTTTTACAAGTGATAGTATTTAATTAACGTTACTTTAATGTTATTAATATCACTAGCCCTGTCACAATAAAAATCGTTACCAGATTGAATCACCGCGAAAACAACGTATTAATTATTATCAA
>CM062829.1:13094445-13166123 GCA_031772345.1 Himalopsyche anomala
CTACAGACCTCTTTATTTTTTGCTAATGCATGTTGACAGTAAAATCACCCTTTAGGTTATATCTCTACTAACAGTGGATAAGGAGAACGTTATTCAACCACAACTCACCCCATCCTCCGCTTATAAACTTTCTTAATTAATTCAGATAGATGTTAGCCACGTCTTCTATTTTAAATTCCAATAATATTAAAGGCGATTGAATAGAACGGTTCATACTTAAATTATGTTCGTAAAAGTTTTCCAAGCAGCAAGCAATAATTAATTAATATTGTGCCCATTGGTCCGCGAATTTGAATCGTTATATCTATTCTATTCATATTTTTTTCAATATTGATTTATGTCAGCTTTTTTCTTTCGGTAAAATTTGAAACTTATGATGATTATATTATTATGACTAGGGAATACAATCTCAGTTTCTGTCATACCGGTATTACGGCTGATTTTTGAATACCAAAAAACCGGTTTATAAAATGAAAACTTTCGGTATTTCTGTAATACAATATTATATAAAGATATAATTATTAATAGAATGCTGAAGAGAGGGTTTTTAGTTTTTTTTTCTATATTTGGACTAATTTGCACAAATATGCAATCATGAATTACATATTCAAGTTTTTATTGCCATATGCTTTTTCAAAGATAAGATATATTATATTTAAAGTTTTTATGAAAATCTGGTACCGTCAAAACATATATACATATATAATGATAAGAAAAAAAAATATATTTATACAGTCAACACAAATCCATACTGTTATTTGATTTCATTTATTATTGGTATTGATGTTCAATGTAAAATACTAAATAACCGGTATTGACATATTCGTCTGATATTTCAATCTGTAATTGTGACAAAAGAGTCCCACGCACGATATCAAACTTCTGGGATTGTATTTTACTGTTCATTCGAGAGATTAGATATTGGGTATACAGTATAAACCTTTGATTTTTTTAACGTTTTTGTTGTCTTTATATTTATAATATACATACACGTTAAAATGAATATAAGAAAAATGGAAATGAATATTACAATACTGTATATTTTAGACAAATAACGTGACATATTACACATACTCAAAACAACTATAAAAAAACATACCACACCGCAATATCGCGAAAAAGAAGCAAGCGAGACTACAGATATAACGATGCACAAAATCCTGTGTCATAAGTATAGAGCTGCCAGATTTCTTGACATCAAAAGCGGGACATTGTTGATACTTGCTCACAGGGCCAATGGTATTAATTTCGATGACACGAGAACCAATATGTACAACATTCTATAGCTACTATATTCTCCAGTGCTTCCCAAACTTGTTATGCCACGACCCTTTTAAATCTGAAAACATGTGCGCCTCAGTTTGTTAATCACTGATATTTACCATCCGAAATTGCGTTTGACAATTTGTTTGCATGAATATATTATCTTAATATTTTACATTGATTATTTACACCTTTTAAAAGATTAATAACTAGTATTCGGGCTAGCTTTGAAAATATTATATTACACGTGTTTTTGTATATATTTTTTTTGCAACTTAGTAACTGCGAGGAATCTAGTGAGACTGAGTAATGATAGTTTAACTAAAATAGAGCTGACATTACGCTGTCCCGAAAGGTCTCTTCGGAACGCCGGGACAAGAGACTTGAAACCGGGACAAATCAGGAATATCGGGACGCCTGGCAGCCTTACCTAAGCATGATAATCAGCACATCAAAAATCATGTAGTGTTGTCTCGGCTCTCAGACATCACAAATTTAGACTGCGAGTAATGGATTAAATAAAAAAAAGCTCATAAATATACCATATTATATATAGGATACTATCGTATACGCCGGGTACTATCCATAGGATGAACTGGGCCAGCGGTGGGCTGCCAATACGTTAACAAGGGGCTCGCTCAATATCAAAGTAATTTATCAGTCATATGCAATTATATGCAATACTTTTAAATAACAAACGATTGCTACTTAATACACTTAAAATAAGCAACAATATGCAGTTTAAGCAACATAAACTAATCAATGTAACTGACTAAAAATGTACTACTGTGTATACTGGAAGCTGTCGTAGATAGTATATGTCAGAAATTACAGTTTTGTACTAGTTTGATCTGAGAATATTGTTTTCTATTAATTTAACAAGGGGCTCGCCGGCCGTGGTAAAATCTAACAAGGGGCTCGCGCGAGCCCCTCCGAGCCCCCTCCAGCCCACCCCTGAACTGGGCGGAACTGAGGGATTCTGGCATGTCATGGGAGGAAGCAAAGCAATTGGCGGGAGACGGGGACACATGGATGTGCCGCGTGACGGCCATATGCTCCACATAGGGAGCGAATATGGTAAAAGAAGAAGAAGAATAAATTTACATCAATTATTAATCAAAGTTTTCTCTCAATTGATTCATAAGACAAAAATTCCACAAGTTTAGATTCAAGAACTGTGACTAGAATCTAGACCGGTGTTTCCCAACGTGGAGCATACGCCCCACCGAGGGCTAATACGCAAATCATTAATGTTTGCTAAATACTTTTTTGTAAATTCGTAAATTCTTGTGATTTTAGATTCGAAAATTCTTGGAAGAGCTAAAAAAAGGTCCCACGTTAGCACGTTTGGGAAATCCGCAAATTTGTGGGTATTTTAAATGAAAATCTAATAATTTCTAAATCGCCGACCAAAAAAATCTTAATCCCGAATCTCAATTTGTACACGATTTCATGTTGAATGTTCAAGGGTGGGAGGGGGGACATGGAGATTTTTGAAACGGCATGAAAAGTGGGGCATGACACAAATAAGGTTGGGAAACACTGACCTTAATTGATTTAATTGATATTGGCGCAGCATACTTTTAATACGACGATTATTATAACTCTGACTTTTTTACATATTTTGTTTATGCAAAAAAACATACATTTATTCCAGTTCACTATATATTCAAATTTAAAACATTATATTGTCAATATAATGTGTGGGTGATTTGTTCTAAAAAAAAATGAGCATTACTCTAAGAAATGAATAAAGTAAAACTTTTATCTCTATATTTAATAAAAATAAAGGTTATAATTGAAAGAAAGTTTTCCTTTCATATATTATATGTATTATATATAACTATTTAATATTCAGAAAAGTGAAAAGTCTTACCCTGAAGTGGCCATTTCGCATACAAAAGACAAATGTAAAAAAAACATGATAAATAGCTATTTATCACGTCATATAAACTTCGGATACATCCTCTGAAAAATGCATCTTACTGCAACACAAAAGCTTACAACTTTTCACAATGACTCCATGAAAAGAGCTTTCCAACTTGAAATGGGAGAGTTTTAGAAATGCTTATAATAAAAAACAATGTGTACATATTATAGTAACTGGATATACATATGTGCGTTGTATAATATAAGCTATGCACTCTTTCAAGATTTGGCTATATCTTAATAGTATGTTATAAGCAGAGCCGGCGTCACCATACAGGCAAACTAGGCAACCGCCTTGGGCGCAAGCCATTAGGGGGCGCATAAATGGAGAATTAAAATTATTTTTATATAGTATAATAATAAATAATATTTTATTCTGTTGTCTCTAGCTTGTTGACGTTTCATTAAATAATAAATATGCATTTAAGAAAATTTATGAGAATAAGAATCAGTGATAGACATTTGTAATTCTACCGTAATACAGATTCCTTAGAAGTTATTTGTCTTACCTGATTCGATATTTCTAACGTTTAATCACTTCAATAAGGTAAAATATCAAGGTATTTCAGTTCTACAGTTTTTTTAAAAAGTTAAAGGTTGATAGCTATCAACCTTTAACTTTTTAAAAAAACTGTAGAACTGAAATACCTTGATATTTTACCCTATTAAAATGGAATTCTACCAAGTAAATGCCAAATCAATAAATAAATTTAATCACTTCATATTTTTTTTTAACACATTATAGGTGTTTCACACAGTTGGTTTTTTCGTGGAACAATTTAGAATTGCTTGTACTTTATTGCGTAATTGCGGTGAATGTACAAATATTGTGCACTTCTTTTTCTCTAATGTAAATATGGTAGCCGAGTAAGTAGTCGAGTGGTGAACAACTTTGGCTTTGGTTGCGCAGATTACATGTTAGAATATCATTACGAACTTATTTTTTCAATCAATATATTATATGAAGATATAATTTCGAAGGCATGGATGTTTGATATTTTAAAATTCCCTCCCACCACTTACCATCTGCTATATTCGATGGCGGAATATTTTATAGATGTTAATTTTTAACATAAAATTAAACTTGATATCGTTAGTTATTTCACAGGTTGTGTAAAACATTTTGACACGTGTTTTGCTTTCCTAAGAAACATCTTCAAACAAATTACCTAAAAGCATCACCTTACTCTCTCAATGCGTCCAGTTCAAGGGGGCAAGCCCCAACCTTTATGTTTTAATTTGTAAGTTATGGATAATAATCAATATTAAGTTTATTCGTAAGCCTAAGGATAGTTTGTTTGAAAATGCTTTTCAAAGAAACGAAACACGATTCACAATCTGTGTTATAACAAAGTTATCAAATTTTATTTTATATTAGAAATATACTACGAGTATTGTAATGAAAATTAATTAACATGCAGTCAGTGCCGGTGCGAGGTTATTTGGTGCCCTAGGCAACGATTATTGGCGCGCCCCCTGCTTAACAAATCTTCCATTTTTTTGTAAATAATGAAACAAAGACAATCCAGGATCATTAGATTTCTTTTTATATATGTATATCTACTTCCAATGTGGAGAATATGGCTTCCTAATAGAGGTATCTCAACAGAAGCTTTTCTACGTGAACTGTTTGTTACTCAGTCGCTTAACATCTCTTTTTCGAATCATATAGAATACGATACATAATTACAACGAGCAAATACAACCGTCAAAATAAAGTATAACTTACTATTATTTATTATTAGAGTACATATATAAAAATAGTTTTAATACTCCATTTATGGGCCCTCTGATGGTTTGCGCCCTAGGCGGTTGCCTATTTCGCCTGTATGGTGGCGCCGGCCCTGATGCAGTGGGAAATTCCTCAAATCAATAAGATGATCATATTTAATTTCACCAAACGTTATAAACATGAATATAAATAAAACACTTTTTTACTGTACGCCTTGATCCCCTCTTGAAGTAAAGTTGAATGATAACTTAAACAATTTGGTAAAAAATTGATAGATTTTGAATACTCGCTGGACTTTATAAAACAGGCCATAAATAATGAAGTACGGTGGTCGCCGCACAAAACTCAGAATGGGCGACAAAAAAATTCAGCTGCCCCTACAAACACCCCAATGAATGTTTAAAAACACTGCACTGCATAGTAGCGTTGGGTGGTCCTCCACATTCATATAAAATATACAAATACGGGCAGCCAGTGACGTGCCGAATACATGTGTGAATAATAATATTTTATTTTTTACTAATTCAAATTAATTAATTTTAAACATTTCTTGGCTGACAATCAGGGGTAGAAGAGCACTACAATATTTAAAAATCCGATTCAGTCCTAGACAAAAGAAAAACTTGACAAATTTCAACTTAAAAAAAACTATTTAAAAATATTTAGTATTTATATTTATTAAGTGTCTTTTTAGCATGATCGAAAATAGGAAACTGAACCTCGGCTCAAAGCTGGAACAGGGCAAGTGTGGAGTGTGGAGTAGTGAAAAAACTACGTCTACGAGTTCAACTCCGACTCCGACATATACAAATGGTTTGACTCCGATCTTAAAAAGACTAATGTCAGCTTTGTTTAAATATATTATAAAATAACTTTTTGGATTTTAAGCTAATGAACAAAATTAGTCGGAGTCATCTTTTTTAACGACTCCAAATAAATGAGTTACAGAATCAATTTATGAAACTGTCTTAACTGAAATTCTAGCCCGTGAGGACCGTCACTGAATCGTTAACAACTCGTCCACGCACCCGACAATACATATTACATTAAGTATGTGATATATTTTTCAACTATTTAACGAGCCGCAAAAATAGTTAAATTTAAATTACGTAATTCAAACCCCTCTTTGGATTTAACTTGTGCTGCCGCTGTAAGTGCACAGATGCACACGTGGAATTGCAGTCAGCAGTGGGTATCCAGGCATAAACACGTGGTGCGCCGCTATGCTCTGCAAAATGCATACACCATCTGATGAATGCACCAACAGTATCTGACGTAATCCATGAAGTTCTTAGACCAGGCATGCTGTTCGTAATAAATTTGCATCGTGAAACAATAGTACTTATGCTGCACTCTGTATTCGTTTACCGTAAACAATGCCCATAGACAGACATTTGATAAAAATAAATTAACAATAGATCAGGCACTTTACAACATTTTTGAACAAAGGTCTGAAACAAGATGAATAACAAAACATTAATTAAAATACCCTATTAAAAATAAATCGTGGGGTAAAAATAACACAATTTAAAAAACGGACTAATTGTTTTATAGCATTAACGTCATTGTTTGAAAATATTAATGATCGGATTCAATGACTCTTAGTGGATCTTATCTCACGAGTAGTAGTTTTACGAGAACTTCTAATAATTCACTCGCTTAAAATGTCTATAGATAAATGGAAGTAGAAGTCAACTATTATCTTTCTTTTTTTAAACGCATGTCCTCTTTCCATGTGGATCATATAGCCTTCTGATGGGGGTATCTCAACAAAAGTATTTTCTACGAGAACTGTTTGTTACTCAGTTGCTAAACCTTGCTATTTGCAAAGAGAGTATAGATAAATATAAGATCTAGGACATGGTTGGTGGTTCACTAATCGTTTTCGCTATCGTTGATGCTTAGGATTGGAAGGCTGAGGGGGAAATTTTTCAACACTACGAATGCCCATGCCTTCGAACATAAATCGATAAAACTCGAACCCGTGAGATCCATCACACAAGCCAACAACGTCGACCGCTACGCTACGGTCCCGAATTTTTCGTTGGGTTTAAAAAGGTACAAATCGATATAAAAATCAAATTATGAAAGTGTCCACTGTGGGACTAAAACTCGAAATTCTAACCGATGAGTACTCGGCTATCGGCTTAGTCTGACGATTAATAGTCTATACTATTTATTTTCAGACAGCGAAATTTTATTAGTTTGAGTTTTCTAATAAATTGAATTCGTAAAGATGTAAATTTACTAGATTAAACTGTCCAAAATAAAAGATTACAGTTTAATGATAGAATATATTTTTTATACGACCGAGTTAGCAAAAGTACAAAAGCATTTACTACTCGGCAACGGGTTTTAAATCTAATGCGTTATTAAGTATATCAATCTTTTTTAAAACAAAAACAATATCGCTGATACATAAATAATATACAGTCAAATAAATATATTACTGTTTTTTCTACGATAATAAATAAATTACATGAAATTAAAACGTGCTGTTTTTAATTCTTTGTTGAAAGCTATCGTTACCAGATACTTCAAACAACATCCTATAAATTGGGTCAAACTATCAATTGCAGGGGAACAGTAATGTGCTAGTTGTATGCACGGAAATAAGCCCCACGGGCAGTCAATAACTTTTCCAATTCCCAAATTAATGCATTGCTGAGAGGGTGTTGAATTTTTTAACCAGCGATGCATGTTAACTACATACAGTTGGTGAGCTTTCATGTTTCATTAGCTGTGTATCATTTTCACGAAGAGCTGTAGCTATTATTTTATTATTTTCGACATTTTTTTAAAACGTTTTATAAACTTTTAAAACGAAGTCGATAATTTAAACAAGAATGTTATTACTTGAACTCATTAAAGAGGATGTGAGTCGAGTGGTATTTTAGAAGAAAAAAAAACAACTTAGACACGTTGTAATATTCTCCACGTCCTTAAGTATCCTAAAAGTGAATTCACTTCAGTTAATTCACATTGAAATAGTGCTATCTCCGTAAAATTGAAATATACAATCCATCAAATTACCAAATAAAGACGTTATTGTACTTAAAAGTAAAAGAAAAAAGTTGTAACCTTTTACCAATTGGCTCACTTCACCTCTCGAGGGCCCCACTAAATAGTACTTATAAGATAAATAAATCAAAAAATAAACAAAGCTTTTTATGTTTACAACCCTTTATTGCTTAAAAGAATTGTTTTTGTTTACTTTTAATTAAGATAATCATTCTTTTGTATTCTGAATATTTTATATTCTTATGTTATACTCGATTAAAATAAGTGAGAAATTTTGATCTTTTCAAATGTTGGCGTCCTTTTTTGTAATTTGGATATCTTGAACGATTTAAATTCGATATTGAAGTTCTATCAATCACCCGTTATCCCAAATAACTTAGTGATTAACTTTTCTTATTTACAATAAAATATTTTTTTTACATTGATAATAAATAGTTCAATCATAGTGGTTCGTAAATTAATTCATAATATATTTTTTAATGACGTATTTTAAAGCTTCTCGAGATTTTACAAACGAAAAAATATTTAAATTTCTACGAGAAAAAAACTGTTACATTCCACAATCCTCTGGGAGTAACCGATGTCCTCGTTTCATAAAATATGAATTGTCCATGTCATCTCTGACTTTACAGCTCTGCAAATCTTCCTCCTTTTTCATGCAGCGCACAAAAAGGTCGCTTTTTCTCGCTTACTGGAGCAACAGTAAGCATACACATATTATCTATAAATATATTATACGGAGAAATAAAACGGATGTCCCTAAATCCCAGAGCAAAAAGATTCTCAACATTCAAAGTTTACGTCAACTGACAGTTCTGTATAAAAAGTTTCATTAGTTCAAGATATTGGGAAAATCTTATCGATAAGTTTTTGCGTGAAATTGGCTTGCTGGAAACGAAAATAGTATTATTTGAAACAACAAATAAAAGCATATTTTTGGAGGACAATTTTCTTTTTAACTTTATCGCAAATTGTATGAAATATATAAACGTATTTTACACCGTCACACCTAGCTTAATGCTCACCATGAAAGAAGCCGGTCCTAATCTAAAATAAATAAATGTTTACATTACATTATGCATTTCCACGAAGAGTTGACAGAGAACGCCTTGAAAGGTATTTTACATCCCAACGGTGATTCAAATGCGACGGAAGAAAGAAGGGTCACAAAATACTTAAATTCATTAAATGGTACTATTTTCTGATATGATTTATAATAAAAACGTTGTATGTTGTTTTGTATTTGTCGGTGGAACAGTTTAACAAATAACAAACAAATTTACAAAATCCTATCAACGTTCTAGTATATTTTAAAAGATTTTTTGTGCTTTGCATAATCAAAATATTTCCATACCAATACGAATTTTTTTGATTACATCGTAAATTTATGTACAGACCTTCATTGAAATTAAACTGTAAAAAACATATTTTTTTTAAATGCACACGCGTTTTATTTAAAATTTAAAAAAAAATTGCACTGTTTAATAAAACATCAAGAAAAGGATAATATAAAAATGCGTTTTTTATGCTCGAGTATTTTTGTTAGATCAAATAATAATAAAATGATCGATTTGTGATGGTGGCACAAAACACTACTTAACGTATAACAGTCGTCATTAAAGAATATTAATTATTTATAAGAATCAGGCGTGGTTTCACTCATTACGAGCATTTTCAAGTTTTCAACTGATGAATAAATGTGAAATTATAGTACAAAATAATGTTTTCTTTCGTATAACATAATGCCTTTCCACCAAGTATTGTATAGTCAGTTAGATGTAAGTGTATTCACACTAACAATATCAATAAATGTCCATTCCAACCAACATGTTCCTTTTTTTAACTCTCTTTGAACCCGAAGCGTTTTTTTTTATTTATAAAGTATTTTAAGCTTAAAGCGTGCTTGCTGAAATATACTTAAAAGTAACAAAAAACAAACCATAATATCTTAAACGCTTCTCGTTTCATGATTACACTTTGTAATTTGCTTACTATCTCGGTAACGTTGTACTTATTATAGAGTAGAAATATCTTATTAACAATTCTGTTATATAACATAGCCTCCAAGTAAACATGAAATGAGCTTAAACAAGAAGGAGTATCATTGAGAAAATGATTCTCTCATACTACTGCTCCAATATAGAGTTAGTTAATGAGAAAAGTTTTGCAAACGCTGCCTGGCGTCCAGAGACGACCTTCAGTCGAAACTTGGTGTGCCCGAGTCGTGTTTATGAATAAACTAAAATCTCTTCAAAGAAAATCTAAATTTCGTTATATGTATGCCATATTCAGAAAGGAAAATGTTAATAATATGCAGTACCTATACAGATGTTTGTAAAGGGATCTGTTGTTTTTTTATGAAAACTATTGGATTGTCGGACCAAGTTTGCTATGTGGGAAAACACTTTTTGAAATCACTTGAATGACGTTAACTGTTATTTTTATCTTAGTCAAAAAACTTCATATTTGGTAATAAATAAAGCACTACACATGTGTTTATTCCTCAATTTAATGTTATTATCAGTATTGTTAGTAAACGGTTTCATTCAAAGACATTTTAAAATTTAATATATTAAGATTAAATATAATATACAGATTTTCATCCGTACTACAAATAATACGATTTTTAAGAAGTATCTTATTTTATATACGAACTACACCATAGTTCTTAAAATTACATGATGTTATCAAAGACATTTAGTAGCTTTTGTAGACCTAAAAACTCAATTTACGATACGGCCGTCTAGTTCTACAATTTTGAATTGATTACATGGATTCGATAATAAATCCAATATTCGAATGTATTCAATTGTTTTTTGATATTCGATATTCGAAAATTTGATAAATTTTCAAGCATAAGGTATACGTTTATATTTATTTTCAATTAATTTTCTTAACTATTCCAATATTCACTTAAAGCATTTACTGTAAAAAGTTTTGTACTTAACGATCGAAATTAAAATTTATGAACAATGCAATATATAATAGTTTAAGTTAATGTTTTATTAAAATCTAAACCATTAAAACTGAATATAATATAATAAAAATAGAAAAACATGTTTTTTTGAAGTTCAATCTATTGAAATGTGTCAATTCTTTGATATGCTTCGAAATATGTATGCTCTTTTCTATTTATATGGCTATATTTTTTCGTGTTAAAAATTATAACATTATTGAAATATAATTATAGATTCAGGTTTTTGACATTCGGAGATTACGATTCTCGGTTGATATATTCAACCGTAAACGATCTTCGCAATGAGACGTTTATATGTTAAAAAACGCTCTAAAAAAACATGTCAATTTTTTCTGAAAGCTTTGTTTTGTTATGAGTTTTATCATAACACTAGGCACGACACATTTGTCACTCCATTACGCTCCGTGGGTAAAATATTGCGCCAAAACGAAGCTGAACAACAACAAAGAAGCGAAACAAAACTAAAAAGTAAACATGAATTGAAAATATATCATTGTGTGAACAAAACCATATTATTTTCCGTAGAAAATGCACATTGTTTTCATGCCGGTATGAGAATTTTACAAAGAAAACTCAAACTGAATATAAACAGGGCAACAGGGGTGTTTTGCAATAAAATAGAAATGTAGATGGATGCGCTCGCCAGAAAATGAATGCTCTGGGGATCATTATATGCATTCGATATATTTTTCTGTTTCTCGTGAGAATGATGTACCTTAAGTTCAAATTATCTAGCAGTTAAATATGATAACTTTATTGCTTGATTGATTCTAATTATTAATTTATAAATTTAAAAAAAAAACAGAGTTTTTCTCTTTTTAGTGGATCTAGGGAAGGATTTACCGTACCTAAAATTAGTAATTAATTAGCTATTATTACTATCCATTTTTTGTATAATTCCCTTCTACCTCTGCGGGCGGTAGAAAAAGAAAAAATCCCAACTCTTATTTTTGTAATTTATAACTTAAGAAATATACTCAATCAATCAACCTTGCCATTTTCTTTCTAATGATGCTTCTTAAACAGGCGAAACGCGTGCGCCTACACAATGTGTAACGAATTTATTCAAATCAAATGCTATATTCAAAATGAAGTTCCACAAAGTTACCGCCGAATCCATCAAAAAAATAACAAGTTGATTCTAAAATAAAGCGAAATTTAGAAAATTTCAATTCAGTATAATATTATAATTGAAGACCTTGACATAAAAAATCAAATTTCATATAACTCATTTTTTCAGGAGAAAGTAAAAACTTTTATTTTTAATTTATTTGGCAAAAATGCATCACGGAAGAGCCTAGTATATAATATATGGGTGTACTATTTTTATTATATTTATTTTGGTTAAATTTTCAATTGATATTTGAAAAAAAATGTGAATAAAGAACATGGCATTTGTTTTATATGTTAAGTGGAAACTTCTAGAAATTTGCTGTTTTTGGAAAAACCGCATATACAATATTTGAGAGCTGATTCGATGCCTTGTTTTATCTTTACATATGTTTGGAATCATAGGACAATTGATCGAGAAATGTATTTAAATTAAAATGCAAACTTGTGGATATTCGTTGTTTTTCTGCCATGGTCTTAATTTTTTTTTTTGTTGAACCGTTATTAATGCACATAATGAAACTCTGTATCCGTAAATATGGTGAAATCATTTTCATTAAAAAATCTTAAATAGTGAATAATATTACTAACACCAATACAAAATAGTAGATATTAAAAATATAATAAATATATCAAATATAAGTATGTACATGGACATCTCCAGCTTTTATCATTTTATCATTCGGTTGCGCAGGCAATGGAAACAAACATGTTTTATAGATTCATAAACTGATATATGAATATTTTTAATGTTTTATATCTTCAAACCTTCCTCATATGAGTCCCATCTCATCTTAAAACATAGAAAAGAATAGTATCTACCTACAATTTTATTCCTAACCTCACATTTATAAAAGTGAGGGTTTGAGAGACAAATCTTCGTCAAACCACTTATATTGAAATAGTTAAGGATTTCTCGAGGAGGAAGTGTACAAAATGTAAGGAAATATACAAAAATTGAATGATTCAAACATCTGTTGATATTAAAACGACGAAGCTATAAGATTCTGGTTTATCTTGTTTGCCAGTCTGTACTTTGTAAAGACCGGTGTAAATAATACTCAACTAATATCATTTTCAAGGCTCGTTTAAATTACCAATGCGTCAGGTATTCGTTTTTAGCTCATTTTTGATAAACTCCAGGAATAAAGACATAGCAAATATCCATTCCCGAGATTTAAACAAAACACATTTGACACTTATCGCTAATTAAAGTTTTATGGCTAGATTATAATATAAAAACTTACTGTGAAATGTATTTTAATGCTGAAAAATACAGTAGTTCTTTACGGTTGCACGGAAACTAATAACGTACCCATTATCTAAACGTTGAAAGTTATGCGAGAATTAAAAAGCTGTCAAAGAAGCTCATCGCGTGTTTGAAACACACTAACCGTTGTAGCTATCAAAGTAAAACTGTCAAAAAATAATAAAAACTTAAATAAGTCACGCTTTTGTTCGCAAATGCACTAGAAAATAGTTTCAGAAACATCAAGGAACACTATACAATGAAAAACTTCAATCTATAGATTTTATGTTAGTAAAAATATACTTTGTTGCTCGTTTCGTGTTATAATGAAGTTCAAAATGTTTTTTAGTAAGCAATAATGATATTTTATAATAAACATCATTTTTGTACAAATCCCACACTTTTTCTACGCAAGTATTGTTTAGAAAAACTTCTGCTTATAAGAATTGTCTGTGTAGACGAGATTTTAATGTTAAATAAAATTTTGAATTATTACTACACATAATATGTTTTCGTTGTATTGATAAAATACTCTTGATAAACACACTTCCAGTTATTTCACAATTATTTATAAGAATCAAGACTTCACTTTCTTACAAATGTCTTAGTATTGACATTAAGTGATATATATTTGTACTATTTTTTCTATGTAACTATATTTTTTATTAACGGACTAGCGTGTTTGCTACTTTATTATAAAGGGAACGAGAAAGCGCGTATATGGCTCGTTAATTGTATTTTTTTTGTTTTAGTTTAAAACTTAATCACAACTTACAAAAAAGATTATTTGACTGATTTATATAGTTACAATACTCATAATAATTGGAATTCTCTAACTCGTCAAAAACAGTAAAATTACGATTGCTTCTGCATTTCCCTTCTTGCAACTCCCTTTGTTGTATTATAAATAAATAAAAACATCCGTAAATAACGATCACGTTTTATTTTGTCACGTAATAAAATAAAATATGGCGTTACGTGAAAGGGCGTGGGCAAAAATACTTTCCCATCTCACGTACATAATTATTTTTCATCACGGCCCAAAGATCTTCCCGCTAATTTGAAATGATTTTTTTTCTACGAATCACGTAATCTGTGCGCAGTAGTCTTGTGATTATTTATATAAAGTCAAAATACAAAGATTTTTTTCTTCGGTTTCTTGGATATCACAGAACAACACCAAAACATAATATAAAACAGAAAATTTTACTATAATACAATTGACAAAATGTTTGTATTTAATAAAAAACGAGCTGTCATTTTAATAACTGATCTAAGCCAGGTATAGGGAAAATTTATATGCTGGAAATCCTCATTCATTTATCTTAAATATAATAATGCATTCGAAGATTTTTTAGATGTATGCTTAGAATTTTGGCAATGAGTAAAAACAATGAAATCGTCAAGAGATATCTAGTTTTCTTTGAAAAATCCGTATTGCGCAGTGCATTCATGGTGTAAGCACGGATGTTACGAAATGAATAATGTCAGAGTGGAAAGAAAGCATTTGTTTTTTCCAACTATTGTATTGTCCTCAATAAAAATGAATGATGATAAATGTTTTAAATGATATTCTTATTCCGCATTTCAATTTCTTACGTGATAAATAAAAGAGTCGAAAATGGATTATGAAGCTTTTGTACTTGTTTGCGATAATACTAAAAGTGACAACTGAAAATCTCCTAGCCAAAAACAGCCACTGTACCCCTTCTTTCAAAAGGTACAAATTTGCGCGAATACATTTCGTCATGATTCCTGTGAAAGCTTTCTTCCAGAACAAGCATTCAAAGCTCTCATTGACAGCTTTCAAGAAACTTCTAAACGAGCAAGCACGAAAAGTTATCGCTATATTGAATTTATATTTTCGTACCAATTTTTATATGTTGACATAAGATTTATATTATTTGAATTGTAATATGAATATGAATGTCTTTTATAAATAATTTGCCTTTGTAGTTTTATTTTTTTTCTATTCAATCACTTGCATAAGCGTCACTTATTTGTTAAAAAGTTTTATTTATTTTGAAACATGGGCTTAAAAAAATGTTCACTTTTTGACTGACGTTTGCTGTTTGTATTGCATCAATTTTTACAAAAAAGTTTTCCAAACTGACAAAAATTTCTGTTCCCAGCTAAAATTATCACAATGTTATATTAAAAATAGTATTTTAAGCGGCTGAATTCATATCCTTATTTAATATTGAATAATTTAAACACAAATAAGAACAGCAAAAATATATAAATAACATAGAAAAGTCGTAGTTAAACTGTTAATCATACTACCTTCGTTAAGGTTTGTGATTTACGAAACCAAAGTAAATAATAACAAAAATAAACCTTTTTATAAGATCAATTTAATATTTTTAGAAGCTTTCTTCTTACTCTTTAAATCTAATTTTGAGGAATAGATAAACTATAAAGATACTGAGTAAAATAGTAACTAAGAAAAAGCACTTAAATATGAAAGTTAATCCGAAATCGATTGTACTTACTACTACTTAATACTAAACATAAATCATTTAAGAAGAACAAAATTTTAATACTCACAGAAAAAACAACAGTTCTCAAATCTCAGATGATTCACTTAAACTTACAGTTAAATTTCAATCTAGAGAAAATATTATGACTCGAACGCGTACATATACTCATTCTCCTCTAATCTTATTCTTCTATGACTCATGCAAAAAGTTTGTAACTGTGTTCGGTTTTCGTTGAATTTCGTTTCAATCGTTCGAAAAACGTTTTATGGAATAACTTTTCTTAATAAATTCTCTAACAACAGCCTTTCTTAATTATTCATATCATTGTCGCATATCAATTAGACACAGAAGATTGTAGAATAAAGTAAACTTTTTATACGTTATTTAATATGTAAATATAAAAATTTAAACATTTCTTTTTGATTAATTTGTAGAAAGCATTTTCAATCAATTTTATCTAATTAGACTTTCTGATTCATTTTAATATTAAATACAACAGAAGCAGTTAAAATGCATGTTTTTTTACCGAGCAAGTTAAGTGGCTCACAATCATCTGCTTTAAATGAGTATATAGAATATGAAGTTAAATTCAACAATTTATTAACTAAATTATTTAATATCTTAACCTTTCGTTTCGGAGACAGTAGGAATATAAGAATAGCTCTAACAAATAACAAGTGGACTAAATGCTTTCGCTTTGTCCGTTATTTTTGGATTGAACTAAAAAGAGGGAATTTTTAGAGATCGCAAACACTCATGCCTTGGAATGAAAAATGCATCTGCTTTAAATGAGTATATAGAATATGAAGTTAAATTCAACAATTTATAAGTGGACTAAATGCTTTCGCTTTGTCCGTTATTTTCAGATTGAACTGGAAGGAGGGAATTTTTAGAGATCACAAACACTCATGCCTTGGAATGAAAAAATGCTGTTCGTACTGGCACTTGAATTCTTGAGACCCGTGACGGAAGCTAACGACATTGACCACTACTCCACGGACCCGAAATTAATAGTTATATAAAAGCCCATTGTATTTAAAGAGAAAAAGTTTTTCAAGACACCCCGGTTAAACGATCAAAATAAATTGGGTTTCGGTTTTTCTTAAAACAAGCAATTAACCGGTTAATCGGTTTCGGTTTAAGCCATGTTGGATGCCCTAAACGTAGCAATGCCTGAAATGGCGTCAGATTACTGCAAAACATGCAGGAAAAAATTAATGGAGAGTAAACCGCATATTCAAACTAAATTAATTAGTGGATATATTTTTATAAGCGAGAAATTATTCAATAGAATATAATATTACTCCAGGTAACTTAAAAATTGCAAGCTAATCCGTAAAGTTCCTTCCTAAACAAATTTGCATAACTTTTTTAAGTGCTACAAAGCATTTTCATGATTTTACCTCAACCATTTCGTTGTTTTTCATAGGGTATGGTATATTTTTTGCGTCAGATACATGTGGCCGCAATAGAAATTTTCCCTAGGGTTATAAAAATGATTGACGTTGTTTGTTACGTGCTTACGAATATTTCAACATTTACTGCTACAATGACTGTATAAATTCGAGAACAATATAAAATATAGGTATTTAAGCTATTTTTAAATTCACTAAAATACTGTTTTTATTCTATTATAAAAGATTTCGTCGACATTTTTTAGCTATGTTAATGTAAAAATAGCGGTAGATGATTGTATAGAGAATATGATACAAATATAGTCGATGTATTCGGCGGTAACTATATAGAAGTTCTTTTTTAAAGTATTTATTGTAATTTTTAACTAATAAATTGCAAAATTAAAGTGGCCATTAAACGTTGGCTACATATACACAACGGGTGGTGGTGGGAAACCAACTTGGACGTAGAAACGTTGTAAAATACAAACTAGTGTATCCAATCCCAGAGTCTTTTTTTGATCCCGGGGTTCCGGGATAAGGCACTCAACATGAAATCGTATATAAATTGAGAAAACTTTTGGTGTCAATAGAATTTTTCGAATTATTTCATTTCCAATTTTAAAAACCCAGGTATCTACCGATTCGATTTTTTTTTAGCTTTTCTAAAACAAAAATCTTATAAATTTACGGATTTGCTAAAAAAATCTCAATCCCGGACACACCAAATCACAAAATTGGACGGGATCCCAAGATTAGCCACCAATAGACAAACACCAATATGTAGTACTAATAAAAAAAAACAATTTTAACAATGGCTAGCCGCCGAATATGCTTCTCAAAGAGGTGAAGCACGTCACATTTTTATACACGTCTTGTGGATTGACCACATTTGATTTATATCAAATTGGATACAAGCTCAAGAAATATGTTTTGCTAAAACGATATTCTTATCAATTTTAATGTCAATACGATTTTACCTACAATTTACCCTACAAATATTTATAAGAGTAGAATGTGATATCGTGGAATCCTGCTGGTAAATTGCAATGAATTCCAAATTTGTGATAATGCCAGTTAGGGAGATATTATTAAATATGGTTCTCGTGCTGCAGCCCTCATTACCTTACATACATGACTGAGAATATTATACCTGAACATAAGAAAACGATTTTTTTTTGGATATCAAATTTATGGAGCTTCAAGTACCAGGACGCGCCAGCGTCAAGGTTCTTACAGTCTCCTTCATGGATAAAGATTTTGAAAAATTGTAAGTTGCATCCCCTTACCGTCGTTTGCAGACGGAAGGACGCGATCACTACAGAGATAAGAAGTTCGCGGGAACTCCATATGCATTATTTTGCAAATCACATTCGCATATGCTTCCTCCATACTATATCCGTACATGTACAGACACATTCGCATACAAACATACAAACATACACACATACAGTACACAAAAAATAATTAAACAAAGAGAGTCATTTTCGTGATGATTCTAAAATTGACAACTTTAGACGACATCAGATCTATGGAGGGTCGTCGAGCAGAACTGCTCTGGGTCTAAAACGATTCTCAGGCAGTGTCTCGTCATAGTTGTGGAGATTAGAGATCGCTGGGTTAAAATGTTTTCCTACCTCGCTGTGAAACTTTTGAGCTATTTTAAGAAAACGATAATGAAAGAAGCTGGGCCTATCCATGGGAAGGTTGACCAAAGCCATAGTGGAGGGTCGTGCTTAGAATCAAGATAGTTAACAGTGTAACAAAACGACGTTGCAGAATTTCCGACGTGGAAATAACCGAAGAATCTAGGCTTCAAATCTCTTCTTCAGATTTGTCTGACATGGAAACTCTTGACGGGTCACTCGGAGCCGCAGATGTGGAATACATCTTTTCATATGAACTTTATTCTAAGGACCAAAATGACGATAATTGAATTAAATGTCATATTTGTCGCTTACGGGCACATAGCGAATACACATGGAAAAAAATGAATGTGTTTGTGATTTTTGTTCATAAATTATTCAATTTTAAAATATTGCATTTTTTCTATTTATTCTGACATTCTTATTGACATGTTCTGTGCTTCATATGCTGTCAACAACAACAAAAATGTTGAAAATTTTAGAGTGGCCTTATTACCCTCACATTTTCCAAAAGTAAGAAAATTTGGTTTTTAGATTTAATCATTTGGAATTTAGATTTCATCAATAGGTTTTTTTGTTACGCGCTTTAAAAGACCCAAGCTTACTAGTTTGTTTACATTTTTAGCAAAATTTTATCACAGTTAGTCTCAAAAATCCATAGTACCACCTCTACCTCTTTTGCTAAAATTTTAAATAAAAAAATGTTTTCTAAATATCTAAATGAAGGATTAGAATAAAGTCGACGATAAAGGAACAAAAAAAGCTTGACTAAAAAGAATCAATTCTAATAACGAATGAGTAATATATCGTATGCTGCATACCTAACACACAATTCGATGCAACATTTCTATTATATATACAATATGTAGATACATACCAAACATTGAAATTTTTTTTTAAATGGATTGGATTTCAGTGGTTTTAAAGAACGCGGCGTTTGGGAGTGATAAATGTGAAATCATTCACCGTAAAATAAAGATATATAAGATTTAGGATTTGATACAAATCTATGTAGATTGAAAAAATATCTCAAAATAATAATATATTTTTTAGAAACGTAATAAATGTTGAACCAAATAGCGTGTTTTAAAACAAGTTATTCAGTTCTCTTCGTGTAGGAAGAATAAATATTTTGAAAAAAAAAATGTTTATCTAGTATTGTATAATTTGAACTCATTCTTTTGAAAGCGTAATTTATTACATTTATTAATCTCCAAATTGTTTAACACACGCAACCGCTTTGCTAATGTTTTTCCATTGAAAATAACGTCCAACTACAGTAAACTTTAAATACTTTCCAGGTAAACAATACTACAATGAATGGTTGCTTAAACTTTTATACAGAAATTAATGTAAAACTTTCGCAATAGGAAAAACAATAAATATTTTGCTTTTGAATCTTGGATTACCATGAATGTAATTTCATAACATAAACTTTAATCGAAATGTTCCAATTAGTTAAAGCAGCTATTTCTCATGAAAATTATTAATTCATGAAAAATATTCATGCGAAAATAAATTTTTCCATTTCGGTATATTTAAATAACGAGTCAATAATAAATTGTACCATAAACATAATTTAATCATTGTTTTAAAAACCATTCTGGGCGTTTTTATGAAAATGGTCTAAGAATATTTTTCTTTAGCTTAAATCTTCTCTAGTAAGGCGGGTGAGAGCTTTAAATTTTATCTTGAGGAAAGTTGAGGAAATCATTTCGAAAATTGCAGTCATTTGAAAAATACTACTTTGAGAACATAGTTTCAAAAAAATCAAAACTTTTGATACACGTTATCTGTATACAAATTTAATTTGTATATTACAATAGTTTACACATATACAGATAATGCCGAAAAAATAATACATACATTTTTCTTAATTTACTCAAAACTTGAAAAAGCTTCCAGATTGCTTTTTGACTTGATTCATTTAACATAGGGTAAAATATCAAGGTATTTCAGTTCTACAGTTTTTAAAAAGTTAAAGGTTGATAGCTATTTCGGCTTACGCCTTCTTACGTACTTATGTAGTTCTAACGATGGCGTAAGCCGAAATAGCTATCAACCTTTAACTTTTTAAAAACTGTAGAACTGAAATACCTTGATATTTTACCCTATTAAAATGGAGTTCTACCAAGTAAATGCCAAATCAATAAATTTATTTAACATCTTAAATGTATTGATTCTACAGATCATATAGCGTTTATATGATGAAGATTTTGTGATCTACATTTGTCATAGTCAAAGTGTGAAATCTCGTCAATGTTTACATTCACTAATCAAAGTATACATTAACTAGCAGTTTTAATTGATGCTGATATTATTAAAATTCACATTATTTTGACAATTGAAGACATGAGTAGATGAAGGAGTTATGTTACAAAACCAATATTTTGAGTAAATTGCAGTCAAAGTATTTAAGTTGTATTTTATTGTTGTTCATGGCATTTCTGTATAAGAAAATTATAATACAACAAGACGTACGTTATTTTTTAGTCAACTCGGATAGGTGTCACGAAATAACTTTTTGTGAAAAAAATTGAGTTGTGTAAGTTCATTCAAATTATCTTTCCACATCATGTGATAAAGCTCAAAGAGTCTTTACCGAAAAAATATCTGAAATTAAACTGTTAAAATATTTATTTTAGATTTTTTTAATCAGCGTAAAAGAGGGGGCAATAAAAAGGTTGAAATGTTTTGACACGGCCCGTACAGCGTACTCTGTCAGTACTTTCCACTTATGCCTATTGTGACATAATATATGAAAGGTGACGCCTGATTCTTCCGCAAACTGAGTTTATTCTGTTTTAATTGGTTTATTGGTTGAATTTTCATTTACTTGCTACAACTATTTGATAACAAGGTATAAATATCAGTATTTATTTTATTAAATTAATTTCAATTATAATAACTATCTTTATGAGCTGTATACACTTCATCGTCAATTGAATCAGTTTAAATTTCAATCTTAAAACCTAAGTAAACCAATTCATATTATTTTTTTATTGACAAACTTTTTGCTTGCACTTCTTGGAAGGTTTATAGGTCTTATATATAAAAATCAATGATTGTTTGTCTGCCATACAGTTCATTTCGACAACGTATGCTTGCTCTTGCGCGAAGGTTATAGTACAATTAAATTACAGTAGGTGGCGCGTGTGTTGTACCATAGACAATCGGCAGCAAACGTCAAACAGACAGAAAAAGAAAGCATGCACTTCAATAAACACAATTAAAACGCAAACACTTTCTTTCTTCGAGTGGCATTGCAACGCTTGCCAGTTTTATATAAATTTTAATTTGATAACTTTGTTATTTCACTTGTGTTACAAAATGTGACACGTTTTTTGCTTACTTGAGAAGCGTCATCAGATAGAACATCGCAAGGTGTAAGAATACACATGAAATAAAATATATGAAATTAGTACTAAAGAGTTCTTTTTTAAAAAATTATTGTCAGTAAACACGTTAAAAGAAGTTCTTTGATATTTTTCTTGTTTTGGTAATTCAATATCAATGTTAATTTTTCGATTAAAAATTGGAAACCTTGGTAATTTGTTTTTGCAATGTATTTTCCCTTAAATCAGTATCGACTAACTTTTCCTTTAATAAATATTTGGCGTAATGACATATTTTTTATTGAAAGAATTATAGTAATAAATCATTCATAACAAGGTGAAAGTAAAAATAAAAACAAACTTTTGTAAGAAACTCTAATAAAAAATATGTCAATCGTAATAAAACAGAACAATTTAATTTACCATTAAAATATAACATACCATGTTCACATAATTTATTGAAAGTCATTGTGATGTTTTTACAGTTACAGCTGTATTTATAACACTTATCACATTATACGTACATATTTTATTTCTACATTTTTTATTAAGTCTGTAGCTTTGTCAGCTTTATGCCTTCATAATTTTAGCTTGAAAGTAATTCTGACGAGAGCGTTAAGTTGAAAAAGCTATAAACATAACAAAAATAGTGCGTAAAACCAAAATATCTATAAAACTAATACATTTTTGAGAAACTGTTACTACACTATTATTTTTAACCTTATTATAATGGAGTCCTATCAATTAAATGAGAAGTCGATAAATTCTTTTATAAAACCTGTTTTTTATCGGTTTTTGGATATCCAATCAAATATCTTTCATGTTTTCAGCGTCAGTGATTTTAAAACTTCAAAGCATTTCAGAATAATCAAAATAATAAATATGTCAAAAATGTGTAGTTGTTTTTTGTTTTCCATTGCTCGCTTTGCCTAGATTTGACTGTGACAAAACACTTGTTCAACATACCTCATGTTACCGAGCAAATTGACATTTTATGACATTTTTGCGGGGCACTGAAGGGTGCTTGATGTAATGGAGGTGCTAGGTCCTTCATCGAAAGCACGTGACAGCCTCCTTTGACGCGCTTAACTGAATTTTCAGCAACATTTTGAACGTCAAATATCTACGTTTCAAAATATTATGTCAACAACGCTACATTGTAAACACATACTTGTATATTAAATTTAAAATATTGAATGGTATAATATTAAGCCTTTGACTATCAATTTTCAAGCTTAGAATTAATTCATATCAAGCATGAATTTAGTTATACCCAATAAACGATATCGTTATTAATAATCATCAAAAGTACTTAATTTATTTACACCTATAGTATTATCATAAAATGATAACTAATCAATTAACACAATTTAAAAAAAAGCCTATCCAAAATTTGAATCCTTCAAATTGAGTACACTTCCACATGTTTTGTCAATACCGACCCGGGTTTAGCCTTTTGTCATCAAGCGTACGAATGAACTTGAGTTTTCAGCTTAATGCCTGAATATGCTGTAAGACAAAACCCGGGTCGTTTGAGGATCCTTTGTGAAAAAACATATGAAAGTATGCACAATTTGGAGGATTTATATTTAATGTTGAAATTTCATCAATTTCAGTCGTAATCTTAAATTTTAAAACCTATTCGTGTACTTCGGAGATGGTGTACTTCAGTGATGGTGAACTTATGACCTCAAAAATTTTTGGGTGAAGCGTATTGTTTAAGGATGATCTTAACCCAAAAACAGTCAATGCGCTGTGCTCAAGAGTTTATTAACTTGTGGTCCAAACTATAGAGCTTGGAGAATGAAGAAGCTGTGCCACTACAAGCAAGAAATTTGGAGTGCTTGAAACCAATTACCTGCTACTTTTAGCACTCTGAATCAACTAATGGCTCAACTTACAATATTCCTTCTACATACTTTTGTGAGACTCTTTTCTCGGTGTGAATTTTTTTTCAAACACATAGTTAAAAGAAACTGAATTTATTACCGCATGTTTCGAAGTATATCAAGCTTTAGTTGAAGGTTTAGATAATTAAATTCAACAATAAAAAGTCACTGTTGTAACGAAATGTAATAATATAATGATGTCGCCTGTGTGGTGGAGTGGTCAACGTCGTTGGCATCGGTTATGAAGTTCACGGGTTCAAATCCCAGAACAGACAGTTTTAAAAATTGATTTTTCAATTGATTTATGAATTGCTGTTCAAAGGCATGGATGTATGTGATGACGTAAATTCCCCCCTCCCACCCATCCTATCCAAGGGGCGTATTGAGAGCGATTAGCTAACCACTAGTCCTGTCCTAGCCCTATCCTTCTAGTCCTACACTCTTTGGAAAAAGAGATGTTAAGCAACCAAGTAAAAAGTTCTCGTAGAAACACTTCTGTTGAGATAAACTCCATTAGGAGTCCATGTGCTCCACATTGGGAGTAGATATGTAACGAAATATTTGGGTTGTCTTTTGGAAACAAATAAAACTCTATCAAATATATACCAAATTTTTTTTCATTAGGCTGAAGATGTCAAAATTATGCATATTTCTAGGTATTATAGCACGGCATCCGAGTTAAGTAAACTATTTTTTTTCATAATTAACACATCCCTGATCTGGTCTGGAAAACGGTGATTATATACTTGTTACAATGGAATAGCAAATTATTTATTCGTACCTATTTTATACTAAGTTTTGTTCTCATTATTAAATGAAGTCATTTATCATTAAAGAGTAAAATATTTTTAATATCATTTAATTAAATTATGTAATAAAAATCTTTTATAAAATTTCAACATCAAAATAAACAGGTAGAGTAATTGTTAAAAAAATTTCAACAGGTCACAAATACAAGCGAATCGACTGCATTAAAAAATACTAAGACGAGAAGAAATTCTGGAAGAAGGCTTAGAGACAGGAATCGATTAACGCGGATGTTTCTATATTTCCTGATCTGACGAGGCGCCTTATTCAGCAACAGGTTTTAGCCCTTAGCTATGATAAATTCGTATACATTTTCATAATGAATAAGGTCTTTCCTCCAAGGATTCACAGTGAACAATATAAAATTAATAAAATACATAGGTACAAAGGTGAAGTAAGAATACCGGTGTAGAGGGCATAGAGTTAATATAAACATACTATTTCATTAGTTGGTAAAATTACCATGCGTTTCAAGCGGAAGTTGGAGTCGTTTCGCATTTCTGAGCGTTCAACAATTTTCCACAAATTTCCGCATTTCCCAGTCTCGTTAACATTGCTCTGTGTTGTCTTATTTTCCACTCAGGGGTTGTCATTATTTTGATTTATATAATATTGTAAATTAATTCATGACTCATAAATGTATTCATTCTATAGGGCCAATAATTTTTACCACTTTTGTACGTCAATAAAGATAGTCATTTTTTATAATTATTCATATATTTTTTTATCCATGTCTACTCTCATTGTGGAGCATATGGCCTACTAATGGAGGTATTTGAACAGACGTTTTATTATACGAGAACTGTTTGTTAATCAGTCGCTCAAGCTCTCTTTTCTGAATGGAGCAGTAGTGATATAAGAATAAAGCTAAGACAGGACTAGTGGTTAACTAATCGCTCTCGCTACGTCCAGTTATCAAAAGATCGGAAAGGGTGGGGGGAATTTTTAGACATCAGAATCACCCATGCGTTCGAACAGAAATCGATAAATCGATTGAAGAAATGCTTTTCGTACTGTGACTCGAACCCGTGAAATCTGGCACGGAAGCCCACACCGCTAACCGCTGCACCATACGGCCCGGAAACGTATATTTCTATTTTTGGTATATTGGAGTTGAAAAAAAATTGACCCATAATGCATTAAGATATTTAATGTCTTTTTGTTCAATACTTTCATCGCAGTGTAAGTTTTTTGTGCATATGATAGATTTATTATCAGTTTTCTGAAGTTAACTGTCAATTCTTGGTGGAAAGGTTTTATATTGAAAAAAAATAGGACACTCTTTCTTCCTAATTCCACATTTATTTAATATGATGTGGACCGTTTTCACTCATGACGATCATATTTAACTGATCAGTTATCATATACACAACTCTCACACACCAGTGGCACCAGCAGTACCAGTAGATTAAAGACCGGGAGTTAAAATTCTAATATTAATGTACAACGCTTTGGTTTGAAGCAGACTTGAGAGTGGGTCAATTGTTTGGGCCCTAAGATGCTCGAAATATACCCTTATGGTGGAGAAGATTCAGAAGAAATTATTGAGACTTCTCTATATGAGGGTGTATGGATATTACCAAAGCCCCCTATAGTTTAATATATAGAATCTATAGAACTTAAGACTGCTATGATATTACTCATGGCTTTATCCAACTGACTTTCTCTTAGGCATGCTTAACTTCAATAGTTTGAATGTTCGAAGAGAAATGTATCTGGCCATATATTTCTTTCGACTTATACGTGGCCAAAATGAGAATTCCACCATTCTTGAGAATGTGAATCAAAATGTTCCTGATTATTTTTTGAGAAATCGTGGACATTAATTGTTTGTTCTCCCAAGGTGTAGAACCAGCCTGCCAATGGGGATGCCACTGGGGAGAGCTTTAACGGTGTTCAACAATATTGCTTCGGATGTCGACACATTCCACGTAGACGTGGGTGAATTCCAACGAATACTATTTTTTATGTATTAAAGTAGAGTTCGTCGGAGCTTACTCAGTTGACTTCTTTGCCATTTTTTTTTTTACTGATTTTAATATTAAATTTTACTATTTTTCTCTCCATTGTAAAAGTTTTAAATTTATAATTTGTCAACCTTGTGCAATGTTAATTAAAAAAATAAATAGATTAAGGCATCCGGTTTTACTAAAAAATCAATAACCGTAAAATCTACAACCTTCTGAATACATAGTTTATAAACTCATTAATAACACCATAAAAATCATTCGATCAAAAATATATATATTTTTATTCGAATGAATTTTATCGATGAAATTTATTAAGGATTTCAGCCGTAATATATAAAAGGAAAATAGCTAACCTTCCTAATAAAATAACCAAAAATGAAGCAAAATAAAATTTTATGTTTTGATTTATTATTCATCGGTTTAATACCACTGTACTTATTTTTAGAAGCCACGTTCATAAGCTTATTATGACCGCTTTATTTGAGTAACGGGGGGTTAAAAGTCTTACTTTGAAAATATTTGAGTGATATATTGTTTAATTTTTTCATCAGTTGAAAATGTTCACTATCTGAGCGAAGCTGATTCTGTTGTACTCATAAAACCGTATTTATTCTTTTTTAGCATATTTTAAAATCTTTCATGTCTGGGAATTGTTTTTTTTTTAATTAAATTTTGATTATTTTATATTTTTAAGTGTTGGATTGGTTATATTTTTATGGCACATTACAATAGATTCGTTGTAACGAATGAACTAAAAAAAATCTTAAGGAGTCAGTTATTCAATCAAAATCGATCAAGTTACATATTCAAAATTATTCAATACTCCTAACCGTCTGCTATAAACAGAGAGATATTATTTTTAAAATTTACTAATCCATCACAATTTTAACACTTTATTCATCCGAAAAGGCGAATGGGTAATCGACTAAAACTCTTGATTCCACACGGTCTCTATTTTTCAATTTACAATTGTTGACAAAAAGTCGAATGAATGTCTACGTTATACATATCAAATACAAAAATGAATGCATTTAACTTTAATGAGCTTACATCACGAATATCTGGCTTTATCAATTTTTATTTCGTCAATTAATGTGCCAAAGATTAATTTCGGACACCTTGCAAAACAGGAAGACGTGTTACACCAAATTAAAAAAAAACATTTTATAACCATCAGATTCAAAATATATATTTGTGTTTTCGTTTTTCTTTTCTAACTAGCAATAAAAATGCAAAACAGCACGTAAATAAAGCTTGTTTCCGTCATTTTCATAATTATTTGTCAAAAAAACATTTTCAATTTTTTCTCACCAGCATGAGCACTTTATCTTTCACTTAACACCGCCATGCCCATGATGCAATCGTAAATAGTTGAGCAATTAAATCATTCAATATTTTTCTTAATATTGTCAATAAGTATTTATCATTTTAGGTATTCTAGCATATATACAATTTTAAAATTAGTTTTAAGCTTCTAACTTAGGTTTAAATACTGTCAATAAACAGTGAAACTGAGATGCCATCGTGGCAGGGAACGTGATTTTTTTGAATGGCATGTTACGGGCTTAGAACAATCTCAATTACATACTACTTGATACGATTGGATACATAGTGAAAAATAAAGCATTTAAATAAATAAATATTTTCACTTTCTACCGTTTCGAATAAAAAAGGAGAGGTTTCTATAAATTCATACTTTTCGTATAAATATTACGGTAGGCATACGACCCTGTAGGGACGGTAAAAAAACAAGTTTACGAGGGCCAAATCATAAAAGAACCGAATTAAACATGTCCTGAAAACAAATTGCGCGATTTCAGTTATAACATGTCGTGGTATAGGTACATACGCAGCAGTCGCAGCACTGTGCATGCCTGTTTTTCCCTACGACATATTTTTTCGCAATAAAAGAAAACATCGCGCACCCTTGAGGCCCCTTATAATAAAAAATATGTGCTACACAGTTAATGTAATGTTTTCTACGTATGTGCTTGTAATTATTTCGCGGTTTGTATTAAAAATTACAATTTCTCTGTATAACAACATGCTATTGGTAACCGTGGTAAACAATGTCATTCGAAATATATTTTGGTAGTTGGCCGTATTGGTATTTGCTTAAAATAAAGCCAATAAAATATAAAATACAAATGACTTTGATTATTCCACGTATTGTGTTACAAAATGTGATACGTGTTTCGCCTCTTTCAGAGGCATCCTCAGACAACTACTTTCGCAAATGTTTGCTTATGTACGAATGATTTTAATTTTACTATTCTGATATATTATAATAAAGATCAAAATAAAATGGGAGGGGATGATAGAAAAACAAACAAACGATAATGGTAATACAAATGACATTTGACATTTACATTAAGAAGATATGCAATGAACTTCCACAAAGTTACCGCCGAATCCATCGAGAGTATAAAGCCAATATGTATAATAGTAAAAATATTATCACTAAGCTTAAAAATTATTAATGCTGACCAAGATAAATTTTACTAACGCTTTGATATGAATGACAATCAATCAAATTGGAAAATAAATTACCTCAAAAATCACAATTTATGTACGTCTTTAAAACATGTTTATACATAGATATATTGATACTCTGATATATACACAATAAAAACTTTTTCCTAAACGTCAGTTCAAATTCATTTGTGTACTTGAATACATGAAGATACCGAAAGCCTGTAAGTGACAAAACGCATGTAAATGTACAACATTTGAATTACTCAGAAGCCAACTAATAGTTTTCATCAAATTATTTCCTTTCTTTACCATCTGGGAAGAGAGAGGTTGATTTACTGTATTCTCAAATCATTGACTTACATGCACTGACAAGAAGTTCTCGTTATACAATATTTGAAAACAAATTATCTGAGCTACTGTTAAAATAATGCAATGGATGATTCTCTATTCAGGTTCTTATATTTTATCGATATTATTACAAATCTTTTACATATGTATCATTTTTTTGTTTAAATTAAAACCAATTTACAAAGCTTTCTTTGGTAAGAATACTTTTAGAAAAATATTCCTTTTAAGACTCTCTCAAGGGCAATGGTAGGCGTATCCTTATCCAAATATCTGATTTGGAAACACAAATAATATCTTGTTAAATAAATTGTTTTTCATCCAATCAAACCTTACAAAAATATCTCAAAGCTTAAAGCTAGAACTTGATTTAATAAGCAATGAGACCCTACTTTGAACAACAGGGAAACCGAAACATGTTTTTTTTTAAATAAAAAGTTTTCTGATTTTCGGCTTTCCAGCTTAAAATAAACTTTTCTCTACCTAACAGTGTGCTCAAAATCTTGCTGTTACATATTTATAAAAATACGATGTTAATCTATGAATAATAACATTTATTGCGTTTTGTCTCTTGCATCTCAATATTAAATACAGATATATTTTGTTGTTTTGTTGTTATAATTGAGGAAGTTGGTTTTGGAATTAAAGGCGGTATTTAACTGCTGGATTCAGTAAGGTCAACCCAATTATTGGAAATTTGCACATAATCATCAAATAGGAAATTCAAAATTACTATCAGAAGCATATTTACAAAAATCAAATCAGCAATTTATGGAATATTCAATATATTATGAGGACAGAACAATTTTTCTTTAAACGAAAAAAAACCCTTATTGTTTACTATGAATGATTGAATGGTTTACTAGTGGATGATAGATACCAGGTTAGCGGTGTCTACTATTACAATTGACTTCATAATTGTTTTAATGTAAATAATTTCGATAACAAACAAACTTCTGTCTCACACTCACCATAAATTTTGTTTTTGATTTAGTATTATACTTAATTTTAAAAATGTACACGATTGAAAGTCACTTCAAAGTATTGACGATGTTGAATTGTTGCCAAAGGTAACTTCATCTCTGAAACATAATAGAAATAAAAGAAAATTTCATATTTATTTTGGACAACTTGGCCGGATTGTGTTGCAAATTTCCTTCTAGACAAAGATATTCCAGATGTCGTCCTACGGTAACCGATGAAATCAAGAAACTGCTAGGGAAATGTAGCTCGGACATAATTTTGTGAAAATAACGGGTCATACAAAATATTTGAACGGAAGAAATACTTACTCGAAATATTTAATTATCATGCTTTTATCCTATACCCAAGTGTTGGACGCTCTTTGGTATTCGTTATATATGCTGCTATGATTTGGTTTGGTTTTCAAATCCATAGAATAACAATTTGTCAATTTAGATTTCAATTGATTTATATATCTGAGTTCAAAGACATGGGTGTCTGAGTTGAATATTATTTTTCACCCTTATAATATAATGAAACAGATTAAGTGACTACTAGTAACTTTCGTTGTTTTAGACATTATGTCTAATGATGCTTCTCAAAGAAGCGAAGCACTTGTAACATTTTGTAACAAATGGAATAGCAAAGTAATCAAATTTAAATTTGAATCGTTCAAACTATGTACATTCTCACAGATTTTGTCACTAACGACCCGGGTTTCGCCTTTCGGCATCGTGCACGGATGAACTTGAAGTGACGCTTAGTAAATGAATGTTTCGTGTTTATATAGTAAATAAATGTATCACTGAGTCTAAAGCCATTGCAGGCAAAAAGGATAAGCTCATGGGAATGCCCAAAGATTTGAGTAGTGAGTGTTTTTAAGATTAATTATAATCAAATTTAATTTTATATTAAAAATGAACTTCCACAAACTTAACGCCGAACCATCGAAAATATTTAATCAATTTAACTTATAGACATGTACATAAAAAATGTTCACTACATGTCTGTTTTATTTTTTTGTAAAAACTTAAATTTCTAGGATTTTTTTTTACTAAAAAAAGGGAAGTGAATTAAACAATTTGGAGAACCTATGGTTTAATAGTTGGCTTATTACTATCTCTAAGCTACGCTTAAAACGACTTAATTTCGACCAGGTTTTGTATAGTTATTCTGTTAAATGCTTCGTTTGGAGTAGATATATTATATTCTTCAGATTCATTACAGACGTGGTTGAAAAAATTCTAAAATTCATTGATATCTCTGCACTGTTATATTCTTACCAGTATATTCATAACTTTGTATCTATTACTTTATAACTTCAAACTAATTGTGTCGGATAACCACAATTTGATACGTATTTTTTTATTTACTTACTTTTTATTCATATTCCCGCCAAGGAATGTGTTTTCCTGTGCGCCCGGTTGTGAAAAAGTTACCTTTTTGACATTCACATCAGAGGTCCAAATCCCAAATCTAATTACTAAGGGTGCTCGACCCACGCAATGTTTTGTAATAGCCCTGTCGTCTGTCATACCCTCAAATATTAAAAAAGTTACAAAATTACAACAAAATGCTGACACATTGCGTTCAAATTTATAATACAACAAAGCAATGGCAATAATTTTAAATTTTACATTTCCTTCGGTCGGTGTTTATTTTTTAAAATGTCGAAATATTTTCGTAGGTCATGGGTCAAAATCTACCCGCGCCGCTATAGCATATAAATACACAATATATTTTTATTCTAAATATACTGCAAAGATAAATTCAAAAGGTGACAAAAAAAACTGTTCAAAAACGATAAACTTGTATGAAACGTTCTTTAAAGGTTATAAGTTACTTTTTAGTATGTCATCATTTTGTAAAAGTCAATGTATTTCTAAAGTAAATATATTATAATTTTGCCATTAATTTAGTGAAAGTTGGTTTATGCAATATCCACGACATATCTCGAAAATTTCGTCTTTATGCTGGAAGAAGGCGTTAAGTCAAAAACTGACTCTTCTGAGCTTATGCAGATAGATAGTTTTTAACATGTTTGTTCTTCTGAAAAAACAAGTTTAACCATATTCTGTGTATTTTCACATGATTTGAACATAATATGCATCAACCAAATTCCGGTTAAATTTATATATGGGAAAAAACTGCACATACTTTAACGCTTTTGAGGATGTGGATCGAATATGTTAATTTTTATCGATTTTCATGATGTGGTTGGAACGATAAGTACAAGTTATACTGCATACATAAAAAAAGATCTTAAATTTTCATGAATATCTAAAATGACGATTATATCAAAGCAAGGTTTTTATACTTATCGCCTTCTGTCAATATTCAGACAAATGAGGACACTAGAAATAAAAAGGGAAGTCTCCATATTTTGTCTAAAAAGAGTAATGCATGTTATCATGTAGAGCTGGTAATTTCTCATATAGAAGTAAGTTAAATTTTTAAAAAAATAAGACTCTGAAATTTACATTTTTTAATAAATAAAATCAAAAGCGGCAATTTGCACAGTCCTGTATATCAAACACGGCACAACACAATGTTAATTCATATTTGAGTATCAATATAATAGAATATTTAGTGGTGGATAACTCTATAAACTAATGAGGCTCGCTCTTGGAGCCTCCGAATCTCAGGGGCCCCAAGCGCGCCACTGTTTAACATATTTTTTTTCAGACCCTTAATCAAAATAAAAATAAACGTTTTTTCCACCATTTTATCAGTCAGTAATTAAGCTTTCATTTTCAGAGTGGATTATAATGTATGTCCCCAGATCACTCAATATCATTCTCTACTGCTTCGCGACCTTCTTAGAGGGTTTGCCGCAGTGTAGCAATGACGTGTTTCAATTGTTGCCATAAAATTTCCGCTTGAGTTAATTTCATACGCTTTATAGTAAACAATTAGGAAATAAGGGTGTGCTTATAATATAACATAATTTGTAATGTTTTCTTCGCAATTCGCTTTTCATATGCCGTCATAATTTTTTTGAATTTTTATTTATCTGCATTAAATACATTCAAATCGGCGATTCCGAAGTTCAACTTTATATTATACTTACCGATTGAGATAAATAGAGTTCCACATTTAACGGATACTTTAACATTTATTCTTTGAGCTCTAGTTTTAAGTAAATCTTAAGAAAATAAATAAATACAGTAAATTTGCTATTGTCTTCAATATCGATTGCCAGGTTTGAAAGCACACGACCCAAAAATAAAGTACGTGTCTTATAAAAATCTCCATATTTGCACAAATAAGAATCAAATAATATGTGATGAAAATATTTAAATCCCTTTTCCTGCAGACGTAATACGCAGGCGGAATACCTTTCCTCTCCCTAAAAAGGAAGCTTCCCTATTTTACTACCTTTTAAGGTTTATTCAAACCAGCATTTGCAAAAGGTGATTCAGAGAAACTTAATTCTGAAAAACCCAAATATAGTATGATAAACTTATTCAACGATTTGGATATTTAATATTATTTTTTAACACCAAGCAACTGTTATTTGCAAGTTATTTATATTTCATTACTCAGCCTACTGCTTGAAATCATAATTGTTAAATATGCAGGTACGTGTAAAATTTTTGCGCTCTACGAGAGCAGTAATTGGATACGTAATTAAAATATGACTCAAAAAAGATGTTAAAGTTAACTAAATGTTTATTTTGTCTGAATGAATATGTATTAAAATCCTACTACTACAACCGGCTTTAGTATGTAATCTGTAAACACCTGTTGATAAAAAAATACTTGATTTATGGTCCACATTTGGATAGTGTTTTTACCACTATCAAAAAACAGATTATTTGGAGCCAGACGAACGAGATTGTGATCAATGTACGAAAGATATACATATGTATGTATGATGAAAAAATATATTGATAATGCTCGTGATGAGCAAAACCGGTCCATACTTTCATTGAAAATGTAAAAAATGGTAAATAAATGTTTTTATTTTTCGATAACGCGTTTCCGCCATTAATTGACAGTACCTTAAAAGCGATTAAACTAAACATTTAAAAAATGCTTCGATATAAAGCAATCTGATCACAAATTTCTTTTCTGAAGTAGATATAAATCAAAATAGCAAATGTTATTAATAATATCAAGATTTCCTTGTGTCTGTAACAGCTCTATGTACGCGGAACGTTCTCTACCGTTCCCTGATTTACTTTTGTGACATTTAACTTTGAGATCCCAAAATGTCACATACCCACTTTTACCTGGGTGACTCTCCAACATACCTATTGATGGAAAATCAATGGAGCTTGTATAAGATTCGGGAAAATTCACTTATAGTAATTTATTTCATTATGCCGATTTACTAAGCACAAAAGGCGGGAAAAAAATCCTTTTACAGTTTAGAATTATAACTTTTACAATTTATTTATAAAAAAAATACACATTACAAAGAATTATAAATACCAAGTTTATTGTAAAGGTTTACAAGCTTTACAGATATTTTCCGGTTAAAGAATTCTTCCTTACAATATTTTCCCGAACATGAATTCTCAGTACACCGATTCTTCTAAGCGAGATTCTCCATAAGCAGAAACTTCTTTACATGAAAAACAATGAAAACAGAATATTCCTATTTAAAAAAAAAATATATTAAAATTGTTGTTTTAAGTGTGCCAAATATTCATGAGGTTGGGAATAAAGCATCCAATCATCATTTCGAATTCAAAAACATAGGAATTTGTGGAATTCCAAAAATAAACCATATTTAATTTTCTTAATCCCGAAATCCCAGGATTAGTATTGTCACAATCCTTGGATTTCGGGATCACAGAATTGGACGGGTTCCCGGAATTGGAGGCCCTACTTGGGAACATGCAAAAGATCAAATAGTATTTATTGTGTATATATTACATATTTTCAAATTTATTAAATTCGATATCGAAAGTAAATTATTTTGTGTCCGTAGTTTTCTACATACATAAGTTTCTGTGTAAGGGAAAATCAGTGCACAGAATTATCTTGTGCAGAAAATTCGTGTTCGGAAAAGTCTTGTAAAGAATAATCACGGAATCTGTATAAATATTTATAAGAATTGCAATGTGGCGATTTAAAAAAAACAATATTGAACTGTAACATAAACAAAAGTCTTATACGTTGTCATTTTACATTCATTAATTAACCATTAGAATCCAAATAGCAACTAAGTTAAATTTAGAAACAAAGATCCGGCTACATTAAGCTATTTAGTAACGATAAGTTTCAATATTTAATATATATAATATACATATCTATATATTAATACTCGATAATGTCCGAATGATTGCATGATTGTCCGCGATTTCCCCTCCCCTGCCCCTTCCCACACCCTCCTTCACCAGCTCCGCTGACGCAATATTTTTATTCATATTAAAGACATATTTTCCCAATACACTGTTTATTATTTGACGAAACAAATCAAGTCGCTGAAAAATTGAATTATCATACAAAAAAACGCCACGACCGTCGATCGAACCATCGCCTGTAGATTATGAGTTGAGATCGTTACCGCTCGGGCAAACACACAACTGTCAGAATTGATCTAATTTAAATATTATATATTAAGCACACATTTAAATTATTCTAAAAATTCCAAAATACGCATACTTCACATGCATACATAAACAGTTGAATTATTCCAAAAATTCAATAATTTACGAAGTCTATTTCTGCTAATAGGAAAAATAATTGTTAGCAAACTTAAACATTATTCCAAAAATTAAGTAATTTACAAGGACTATTTTTGCTACTATGAAAAATGGTTGTTAGCAAACTTAAACATTATACCAAAAATAAAATAATTTACGAAATTTCTGCTTCTAAGAAAAATGGTTGTTAGCAAACTTAAACATTGTTCCAAAAATTAAGTAATTTACAAGGACTATTTTTGCTACTATGAAAAATGGTTGTTAGCAAACTTAAACATTATTCCAAAAATTCAATAATTTACGAGGTCTATTTCTGCTAATAGGAAAAATAATTGTTAGCAAACTTAAACATTATTCCAAAAATTAAGTAATTTACAAGGACTATTTTTGCTACTATGAAAAATGGTTGTTAGCAAACATAAACATTATACCAAAAATAAAATAATTTACGAAATTTCTACTTCTAAGAAAAATGGTTGTTAGCAAACTTAAACATTGTTCCAAAAATTAAGTAATTTACAAGGACTATTTTTGCTACTATGAAAAATGGTTGTTAGCAAACTTAAACATTATTCCAAAAATTCAATAATTTACGAGGTCTATTTCTGCTAATAGGAAAAATAATTGTTAGCAAACTTAAACATTATTCCAAAAATTAAGTAATTTACAAGGACTATTTTTGCTACTATGAAAAATGGTTGTTAGCAAACTTAAACATTATACCAAAAATAAAATAATTTACGAAATTTCTGCTTCTAAGAAAAATGGTTGTTAGCAAACTTAAACATTGTTCCAAAAATTAAGCAATTTACAAGGACTATTTTTGCTACTATGAAAAATGGTTGTTAGCAAACTTAAACATTATTCCAAAAATTCAATAATTTACGAGGTCTATTTCTGCTAATAGGAAAAATAATTGTTAGCAAACTTAAAAATTATACCAAAAATAAAATAATTTACGAAATTTCTGCTTCTAAGAAAAATGGTTGTTAGCAAACTTAAACATTGTTCCAAAAATTAAGTAATTTACAAGGACTATTTTTGCTACTATGAAAAATGGTTGTTAGCAAACTTAAACATTATTCCAAAAATTAAATAATTTACGAGGTCTATTTTTGCTACTATGAAAAATGGTTGTTAGCAAACTTAAAAATTATTCCAAAAATTAAATAATTTACGAGGTCTATTTCTGCTAATAGGAAAAATAATTGTTAGCAAACTTAAACATTATTCCAAAAATTAAATAATTTACAAGGACTATTTTTGCTACTATGAAAAATAATTGTTAGCAAACTTAAAAATTATACCAAAAATAAAATAATTTACGAAATTTCTGCTTCTAAGAAAAATGGTTGTTAGCAAACTTAAACATTATTCCAAAAATTCAATAATTTACGAGGTCTATTTCTGCTAATAGGAAAAATAATTGTTAGCAAACTTAAACATTATTCCAAAAATTAAGTAATTTACAAGGACTATTTTTGCTACTATGAAAAATAATTGTTAGCAAACTTAAAAATTATACCAAAAATAAAATAATTTACGAAATTTCTGCTTCTAAGAAAAATGGTTGTTAGCAAACTTAAACATTATTCCAAAAATTAAGTAATTTACAAGGACTATTTTTGCTACTATGAAAAATGGTTGTTAGCAAACTTAAACATTATTCCAAAAATTAAATAATTTACGAGGTCTATTTCTGCTAATAGAAAAAATAATTGTTAGCAAACTTAAACATTATTCCAAAAATTAAGTAATTTACAAGGACTATTTTTGCTACTATGAAAAATGGTTGTTAGCAAACTTAAACATTATTCCAAAAATTCAATAATTTACGAGGTCTATTTCTGCTAATACGAAAAATAATTGTTAGCAAACTTAAACATTGTTCCAAAAATTAAGTAATTTACAAGGACTATTTTTGCTACTATGAAAAATGGTTGTTAGCAAACTTAAACATTATTCCAAAAATTAAGTAATTTACAAGGACTATTTTTGCTACTATGAAAAATAATTGTTAGCAAACTTAAAAATTATACCAAAAATAAAATAATTTACGAAATTTCTGCTTCTAAGAAAAATGGTTGTTAGCAAACTTAAACATTATTCCAAAAATTCAATAATTTACGAGGTCTATTTCTGCTAATAGGAAAAATAATTGTTAGCAAACTTAAACATTATTCCAAAAATTCAATAATTTACGAGGTCTATTTCTGCTAATAGGAAAAATAATTGTTTGCAAACTTAAACATTATTCCAAAAATTAAGTAATTTACAAGGACTATTTTTGCTACTATGAAAAATGGTTGTTAGCAAACTTAAACATTATTCCAAAAATTAAATAATTTACGAGGTCTATTTCTGCTAATAGGAAAAATAATTGTTAGCAAACTTAAAAATTATACCAAAAATAAAATAATTTACGAAATTTCTGCTTCTAAGAAAAATGGTTGTTAGCAAACATAAACATTATTCCAAAGATTAAATAATTTACAAAATTTCTGCTTCTAGGAAAAATGATTGTTAGCAAACTTAAACATTATTCCAAAAATTCAATAACTTACGAAATTTCTGCTATTACGAAAAATAGTTGTTAGCAAACTAGAACATTATTCCAAAAATAAATAATTTACAATTTAAATACTGCAGGGCAGGGCTGTCGATATACGCCCCGAGATATTTCTTTTACTATCAGAATTTCTGGATTATTCAATAAATAGGTTAGTAATTTATTTTTCACGCCAGTAACTTTTCTGACTACTTAAAAATGCAACAAAAATCCCTCCGTTGAGGTCAACGGGCTTACAGCTAGTAATATATATAATATATAAACAATATACATAAATATATTTATTTTTGCCTACGTTGAGTATTTTGTGATGAACTAATTATGATTTGTTGGAGAAAAAATAGTACACAAGGACGTTATTGGGCCCCTGTTTTATCCACTTTATACAGTAGTGACTAGATAGTTCGTAGAATAATAATATTGAAAATACAGTAATCAAAAGAGACAATTTGAAAACTAAAGCTAGTTAGATTTTATCACAAGCACGAATGTTTGTTAATAATCATTCAAGCTTTTTTCTCATATTTAGATTTCACATACATATTTCTCATATAGAATCTGAACGTTTTCACAAAGGCTTAAAATCAAACCAAACAAACACTGTAAAACCCAGTTTATTTATCACATAAAAGTTAATTTTCTTTATTTTCTATTTCACTGAATTAACGCACAACACTGTATAACTAAAAAATAACTTCAACAGAACTGATGTCAACTGTGATTATTTTACACGACACCGAAACGAATTTTAATGAAAATTCAACACATTTAAGGATGTTACGAAGCATAATTATAAACTGTGACATTCAACGACTTTACCAGGGCTGGGCAAGTCTAATAAAAAAAATGATTACATTTATACAAGGTGCTTAGTAGTGATATAAATACAACCTCAAAAATATAATGTAATTTTTTTGGTTTCACATATTTGATTTTTAGGAAAATTTATCTCAAAATGCAATTGTTTGACTCGTCATAGTTTAAAACTAGGGATGCGTTATGTAGTACAAATAACGCATTTTTTTCGACAAGAAGGCGGTATAATTTGAAATATTTCGACTGAAAGAGCTTGGCAGAATTTCAATATTAAATTTTAGCCGTTCAAATTTTGTATTTTTTTTACATATTTTGTCACTAACGACCCGAGTTTCCTACCCACTTGAACAACTGAAGATGCCGAAGGGCAAAACCCGGGCCGTTTGTGAAAAGACATGTGGGAATGTACAAAATTTAAACGAATTAAATTTAGCCTTTTATGTTTTAGAAATATTTGATATTCTGGGCAATCCATCTTTTTGAACACCAAACATACACTAAGAAAATTAAGCCTTTACACATTAAGATTCGCGATATTGTTAGCTTTATGGTTTTTTGCACATTAAATATAAATGTAAAGAAAAAGTTGACATTCCCTAATGTATACTTAAGAAGACAACATCGGTGAAGCAAATTTCTCGCAACGGATTTTCATGCAACGAAACCGAGATAGTATCGCTCAAGGGTGTGTTCCTCAGTGGTTCCCAAAACGTATTAAATGAATGAGTGTGTTTTAACATTCACCAATCTTTTTTGATTATCTCAATTATGATTCTATTCGGCGTTTTTATAAATATTTATAACGGCTATTGTAGAATATTATATTTAAAATAAAAAAATATATCTGTATAATTTGACTCATTCTGTATCTGGCACCTTCGAAACAATTTCAGTCACAAATTTAATTTTGAGGTAATTTTAACTCTAATCAGTTACACACTGATCGAAAACGAATTCAGGGAATATTCTGCATAGCAGTAAGTCCCTGTGGGTCAAGACTTAAGACTTAACCTTTATTTGAATAATGGAATAACAAAAATATAGAATAATTCATCAAGAATTTCTATTGTTGTTATGATGGTTTATATGGTGTCTCTTTCTCCGTGTTTTAGTAGTTATTTATTAATAGAAACATTGTTTCCAACTCGATTATAGTTGATGAATGAGGTGATACAACAAAAACACACAGTTATGCCTTAGATCAGTGGTTCTTAACCCTTTCAAAGTCACGGTGCACTTTTGAACATGGGAAAAAGTGGCGGTGCACCAGAATTGAGAGATCGAAAAAAATATATGGACATAATTTTTTTTTTGACTTTTTCGGTTTTCACTATTTTGCGGATTTTTCGGTTTTTACTATTTTGCGGATTTTTTCGTTTTAACCAATTTTTTCGCGGTGCACCGGTTAAGAACCACTGCCTTAGATCCTTGGCTATAGTGTTATTTAAAAATAATATTGCAATCAAAGTTTACATTCATATTTTATTACGTGAATTGCATTGCCTGGAGAAGTGGACAATTTCAGCAAAAATATTTGTAAGCCGTTAGTTAAATTTTACTTTTTTATTTGTTGGTTTCGTATGTTCGAAATATTGTTGTTTTTTTGTCTTCCAATGTGTATAATTTACTGTTTTTTTATATTTTAATCGTGTCTGTAAAGTGCATGGTGAATTGGCGTCATTAATGGTTGTAATGCGATGTACTGTCCTTCACATTTGAAACAATATATTTTTTAAAATGATATGACTGTAGTTGATACTTAATAACATAATCTTGAAATAAAAATAGTACTGTTCATTCTCAACCACTCGTCATAGAAATGATTTTTGATTATTTTAAATAATATCAGAACCAAATTAATAAACAAAATCTTCCAAAAAAACCTACAAATACTCTTATCTAATACACTTTCATTTTATTTTCTCAAGAATATGATACCTTTTCAGAAGCGCTTTGTAAGCTCCACTGGAACGCTTGGGCTTTTAAGCTTGTATCAAACATTCGACGCGAGATACCATCTGAGCTTTCTATTGTGCTTCAAATAGTGACTTAATTTCCTCAAATAATAATTATTATAATTATGCCACGTCGGCATTATGAAATACGAAATATCATAATATTTATTCAACGGCTTAATTATTATTTCAAGTGGAATGTAATATTATGTATGAAAGATTACTCAATAAAAGTGGTAAATTACATTAGCGAGCTATGTTTTCGTATTCAAATATTCGTTCATATAGACTTTCTAAATTTTATAAAAAAATAGATGTGCTGTAATTTTAATTTGGATTAATTCTTGTAAATGTAATTAATATAAACTAAACCGTGCCATAATACAAAATAAAACAGTGGTGAAATATCCAGCAAACAAAATAATTTAATTCTTAAATAACACATTTAAAAAATACCCACCTTTTAAATCAGTGGGCATCCCCGTGCTATAAACAGGGCTGTGGAGTCGGAGTCGTAATAATCTAGCGGCTCAGGCCTATTTTTGTTTTTTAAATTATGTGTTTTAAAGCCACAATAGTTTACAGTGCTGCCACCGCATGCCTAGCTGACTAAAGATGATTTGATGGTATACAAATATTTAAGTTAAAATTCAATGATTGAAAAATTTCTTTGGATTCGGGGTCGTTTTTTTGCCCGACTCCACAGCCCTAGTAATAACCACTTAACTATAATATAATGTAATTTCAAAGACCCACGCAAATCTCATTTTATAGAGGAGCGATTAAATATTAGGGCTAGGACAGGACTAGTGGTTAGCTAATGGCTCTCACTACGCCCCACTTTTATTAAAAGATAAATGGCGAGACTAAATTCAATTCCATTCATCCATGCCTTAGAACAGATATCTATAAATCGATTGAAAATCTATATTAATATCAATATCTAGAGAATTTATCCACCTAAATTAAATAACATGAGTGAAGAGTTCCAAGATTGACAGAGAAACAGGTTCTATTATTTTCACTCCAATTCCATGTTTTAAACGTTATACTTAAACCGTCGTAAATAATATATATATCAAAAACACTACTTGATGTACAATTCATTATTAAATTTAATTGTAATGCATATTTATTTATACAGTTTATAGCGCATATATGTGACAATGTTGTTTTTCTTAATTTAACAAGGGGATCGGAGATAGTGAGAGTGCAAAGTGTTAACAGCTAACACATCAGCCATTTAATCGAGTTCTTCAAAATAGGTAGCAAATACTCTAATACCCATAAAATCAATAATAATTATAAATCGATTCAACTTATGTGGTTACTAATTAATGAAATGATAGTTTGACTAATGAGGTACTTACTACTACAATACCTTATAATGATAATTTGTACGTATGTCCGGCGAGTGTCAATTATTGGAAACCCAAGGGGTAAGCCCTGGACTAATCGATCATTCAGTTAAGTCCCACTAACGATCTTCCCCTTGGGATTGGCAACGCTCACTCTCCGCAAACGGAAGCGGATACGATACAAATTATTTATAAATTATTTATACCTACGTGAATACCATTTTTGAGAAAATACATGTTATTTGTAAGTATTGTACGACTTGGAACATTCACGGTACATTTATAATTTACTCTGATTTACTTAAACTTATTATTACTAAAAAATAAAAAAAAAAACGTTTGTGATGTGTTGTATGGCTAACATGGACAACACCAAACAATGCTTTACTTCAAAAGTGGGGAATAATTCATAATCATTTCACGTTTATTTTAATTTGATAATTTATTTTCATTGTTTATTATAATGTACACCAGTGGTTCCCAAAGTGGTTCTTGTGGACCCCCAAGGGTCCGTGAGACCGCTGAGGGGATACGCGACAAATTAAAAATCATTTGGGGGTGCGTGAACAACGTGAAGGGATCCGCGAAAGAATAAATATTTTTTAAAATCCTGACAGCTTTTTTATTATTATCAAAATACCAAATAAATAAAATGATAAAAAAAATACTTTGTAAAATATAATTAAGGTACATAAGAAAACAAGTAATCACAATTACAATTAAATAAATCATCCCCCGTGCAATCAAGCTGATTGCAGTTGTCTTTAATCAGGTTTACACGAAAGTCTTTCAACTTCCAAACAATTAAGTTCCGACTTATAAATCATATGAAGTGATTATAACCCATAAGATTTTTTGGGATGCGATCAATATTCCTATTTAGGAAGCGATCAATTTTCTCCGAGGGACAATTTTTTTTTCAAGTGACAATATTTTTTGCAACACAAACTTGGAATGCAATATTTTTCCGACAGCCATAAGATTTTTTGGGATGCGATCAATATTCCAATTTGGGATACGATCAATTTTCTCCGAGAGAAAATTTTTCTTCAAGTGCCAAAATATTTTTTATTTTACCCTTCCTTACCGACATCTTTCTTTCGAGAAATAAAAAAGTAAATTAATATAAAATTAGATTTTTTTGAATTATATTTTTTCATTAACCCTAATTTATATGAAGCGAAAAATATTCTGTTGAAATATTGTCGTCTCATAGAGACGAGGCGAACAACACGTGTCTAGTGATCTAGTTATGATATAGAAGTAGACTAGCATTGCTTAAAAAATAGTTTTTGTTAAAGACGACACGAAGTATTCACAAGAAAACATATATTATATTTTTAAAGAAACAATAAAATTTAATAATCGAAGAGGTATGAAGTTACAAAACTGAAGTTGTTTCAAACTTGAAGAAAATACATTTAAGTTTTGACCTAGAAATTTAATTATAAAACAACACCTTCGTCGACTGTTACTTATCAATTGCGAAAGAACCTTTTAAAAAACATATTGTTCAGTAAAAGTTTTATTACGATAAGTAAAGAAAACATTCCGATTGCTTGAAACTTTGTTATTGGAATACGTAAAACTTGAACAATGAACGCAAATAAGACTTTTTAATCAAAAATACAAATAAATAAACTGTGAAAAAGTTTGACTGAAAGATATTACATAACAATAATAAAAAACATTTATTTTATATAAAATACTTGTATAAAATATTTTTTATTTATTGAGCTATCAATATGTTAAAATGTTAGATTAATATTTTCGTTGGGAAAAATATTTCACTTGAAAATTACATATTTTCAAAGACTTAAAGATTTCTGCCAAATTTACATCAAAATACATAAGTTCATCACAATAAAAACAATTCGCCTGAAATTGATAACTTCAGTTATTTTTACGGAATATTGCTCACGTTGAAAACTCATTGCAAAAATAGCTCAGCAATGGCTTTTGTTTTAAACGACGTTTCTAAGCTCTAAAGTAAATTTCATTAAAACAGTTTTTAAAACGTGCATAATTTAAATCTCTTTACTAAACGCCGCATTCAAGGAGCATTTTACAAAACATAATTAAAGATTTTGTTTGAAATACAATTATATTCTTGCTAGATTTTTTTAAAGATATGTGTGCTTATGTAGGAAGTTTTTTAAAACCTCCACAACACTAAACTAAATACCCAAGAATTATTTTTCTACCGAATTGCTATTATTTATGTTGTCAACAATGAGTAGGCTTAGATGTTAGTGTGACCTGTTTTAGTAGCTTAATAAAAATATAATTTGTTTAACAAATACTACATTTTTCAATGTGGTGCGTTTTAATAGGGGCGTCATTTTGTATTGGTATTTAACATTAAATTCATTAGAGAATCCGAATAAGCGATTGAATAATGCGATCATCTCTGTCAATCCTTTCAGGTGGTAACCAGATATCGGTGTATCCGAGTTCTTCTGCATGTATGCCATTTTTAGTGAATTTGCACATACAACGACATTGTTTTTAAAAATACAAAAATAAAAAAAATGGGTTTTTTGATACACAAGATGCATCAGGATTTTTTGTTGGCTTGATCTTTTCCACTCCACCGCTTTGTTTCTACCAGTTTCACGGCAAATTGTAAATGTATTACGTAAATATATATTTTTTTAATATACTGATTAGATTTTTTTTATTTTTGCTTCATATCGTATAGTATATATTCTAATCCTTAGATATTTTTTTTATAATTAATTTTCGTATGGTACTTTCCCAAACAGACTCCAGGACGGAGCGATGGTTTTTTCAATTTTGGAAATTTTCTTTACGAATGAAATCACCGGCCGGACAAAATACGAAAATCGTCAATGCCCTCTCGCGTGTATACGTCACTCGCGTTTGCGGTGCCAAAATTTCTATAGCGTTTTTTTCTATGGCGTAGTCCCTATCTAGACGCTATAGAAGGGTTGACTGTATTTCTCAAATAGATAAACCGCTCTGAAATAAATAAATATTATGCAATATGGACTACACATATTCGTTTTAGTTGTGCCATAAATTAAATTACGTTAAAAATTGTGAGTGGTTTTACAGCATGTACACCTAATGGAAATATTTATGTGACCGCAACTAACTAGGTAATTCCATTTTGTAACAGAGATGACTTCATCAATTATTCAACCGCTATAATGAGAGTGAAAGGTTTTTTATTTTTAGCCACCATTCTGCCAACTGGTGTTATTTAGTGGACACGTGAATTAATTGCCAAGCGCTGCATAATAAAGCAGCTACGCAACTAAGTATCACAATTAAAAATGGTTTTTACGTGTTGATTATTAAATATTTAATGACCTCTTTGTAGTACCTATTACCGAAAGTCCAATATATGCCACTTAATTTTAGAAAATGTATCAACCAATTTTAAAAGTCAGCTACAGCTTAACGGCAGTTAATCATGACAGCTGACGAATACCAAAAAAACAGGAATACTCAGGGCCTGCTCGTGCTGTGTATTTCGCCTTTTTGGGAAGGAATTACTGTATATTTGTTTCTAAATACCTAGTAAATTTATCAATGCATTCAAAGAATAAAGCATATATTTTACTTTTTTTTTCACTATTCGAAGTAAATTTGGAAAACAATATTCAACAGGAACAAAATAAACTAAATAGGTATAGACGTCACTGGTATTCAAAAGACAGTCTCAAAATAGTCCACATATTATATTAACCGTTTTCTTTAGAATTATCTCTGCCTATTATATTATATTGCATTGAATATGTATATTTCTTTCCTTAACTATGAATGACCCTAGTAATAAAGCTTTAATAGTCTAGAACAGGTTCTGAAAAACGTTTGCATTTTTTGCTGTTGTCAATTTATGCATATCTATTTAAATATTTTTCAAACTGGTATAAATTTAAGGTTCTCATCTAATTATTTGTATATCTGAAATGGACAAAATTAAAAATACGAATAACAACAGTGTATCGTCGGTACTGTTGCCGAATAGTCAACGATAATCGGTTTCAGCCAGCGGTTTGAATAGCTATACCAGGTGTGGGGAACCTTTTTATTCTCTAAAGGCCGCATTCATTTTACTGATTCGACATAAGGCCGCGGTAAACATTGACTAGGGAATCTTTGGTGGGAAACAGGACTTTACGGTCAGAATATGTCAGGAATTTACATAAATTTACAGAATTACAGAAATGGCCAGAAGGCCGCACTAGAGAAACCAATAGGCCGCAGGTTCCCCACGCCTGAGCTATACGAACCTTTTAATACATTTATCAGTATTAAGAGATATATAAAAACCCGCACGAATATAATTTTTTATTGATAATCTTTTGTAATGTGTTAATAATCAGAAAAAAAAAATTAAAAAATTAAATATACATTTGTACGAATGCTTAATTCTATTTTAAAAGATCAGGACCGGTTTCGCTCATGACGAGCATCATCGAGCATTATGCTCTTCATAACCGTTTCTGATCTTTTTAATTATAAGTGGGAATTTGTACAAACGTATATTTTATTTTTCGAATATAATGCCTTTCCACATCTCATTGACAGTGAACACCCTAAAAGTGAAAAATATTTCTGCAAACAAATCATCAAATACGATTTCATATATTTATAAGAGTATATAATATATAGCATGTTGTACACACTGGTTTTCGTCCGATGGCCTAATTCAAAGCCAGAGTCCGGGTTTTTGAGCCACTAGAAAATGTTCCGAAATCTGGCAGCCCTACTCCCAGTTTAATATGATATTTAAATTTGAGACAAATGTTTTTGGTTTGTTTTCTCGAGTGAATTTACAAAAAAATCTTATTCAGGTTGACATTTTTAAATCACAGGATCAATTCATCGAGAATTTTAACACATAATAAACAAACACGCCAATGATCTCAAATATTAGATTGAAAATATGTAAAATTGATAGTGGCGTTAAAACCTATATTATCGTGGTGATTACAGGTCATTCCACTAGTCCACAAAGGCAGAATTTTCCTTGTCATGAAATGTGAAATTTACAACGGTTTGTCTGTAAATTCCACCCTAAATTAATTTGCCCACATGTGCACTTGACTATATAATTCTGAGAACATAATACGAAAGCCATGTGCTTCTCTGTTCGTTATTTCTCACAACAATTTACATGATTTAAAATACCAAATAGGAGACTTGGGCATTCCTTGACTACTTTTCAGGTAGCGGCACCGCACACTTAACAATACCTAGAAAAATAAAATAGGTTTCAATGTTAATTGTATTATAATTTGAAGATCCATATATCTCTGGAATGATTTATGAAGTCACTTTGATTTACAACTACATCTGTATGACAGTAAATAAGCTATAGTAATTTAAAAACATTTGTTTTCACAAATGATTTATTATAATATATCTTTACGTTTACACACATGCGCTACACGAACAATGTTTCTTTTAAAGCGAGAAAAAAGATGTGTTAACAAGGTGCGTTAAAAATTCTTTCTCATTTTAAAGCTTCAACATAACCCTATCGCACTTGAAAGCACATGTGTGTAAAGTCAACAATTGTGCGCTGAAAATATCAATATGAGACGCGAAAGACAATACTTATTAATACGAGCTGTGAGCCCGTTGCCCCCAACGGGAGGATTTTTTCGCATTATAAAAAAAACAGAAATTTACTGACATGAACAATCAAATGCATACTTATGAAATAAATCAGAATGACTTAACTTGACTAATTCTCCAAATGGAACAGGTTTTTAGAAGTATATACGATGATTTTTAAAATGATTATGCATAATTTAAGATTTCGACTGAAGGTGCTTGGTGGAATTTCAATATTAAATTTGAATCGTTCAAATTATATACATTCATACAAACTTGAACTGACAGTTCAAGTTCATCCGTGTACTTGAATGTCTGAAGATGGCGAAAGACGAAACCCGGGTAGTGAGTGACAAAATTAAATTTGATTATACGTAACTTAACGTTATTTTACTATACATACTAAAGCTTTGCTTTCACCAAAAACTTATACCACGTTGAAAGCACCGGTTCTCGTCCGATCACCAAATTTTAGGAGTTAATGCCGAATTCTTTTTTTACCGTTTTCTTATTTTTATAATTTAGACTATTAGATAAAGCTTGTATTTAAATGCATGCCAATTTTATTTTTCAATACGATGTTATCGTAATTTCAGATCATCCAGTAAAACAAATGTTATATCCAGATATACATACAAAAATTTCAAACCGCATTTTAGTTCAAATGCTGAATCTAGATTATTTACAGTGATTTATGATAAAGCACGATTCGAATTAAACACACATTTTACTGAACTTTACTGATTTATAACAACGTACAAAATTTTTGATGGTGTGGCTCAGACATGTTGAACCTTGTTTTTAAAATATTTTAATCTGAGCCACATGTTTTCTTTCGTCATTTGTGTCTTGTCAACACTTATCAGTATTGATCTGGGACCCAATTCTTCATAACGGACATTGGAGTCGCATGCGAGACTATTGCCTTTCAGTGCTATGGAGTCGTTCAGTGTATAACAAAAAGTGATTTCTTTTTCCTGACTGAAATTATCTTCAATGTTTTAAATCATTTCTAACTAATAGTGTATGTAATATGTACATATTTACGGATTACAACTTCTCATGCGAACGGGGGTGTGAACTTCTCATATCAGTAATATCTCGATAAAGAATTGAGAATTTTTTTGTTATTTAAAGTTTTGTAAATCTAATATTTTTTTATGCTTTGTGGTATTAAGCGTCGGTAATTTTTACTTGAGCGATTTTTATACACAAAAAATTTAAAAAAAGAATATAACTGAAGTCGTTATTTTTTTCCGACTCCGGTAAAAAGCCTCAACAGCACTGCTTTTCGGTAACATTGAAAATAAGTTTAGGTACTGCTTCGATTATTGACGAGTCAAATGGTCACCGAAAAGATTTAATCATTCCAATCGCCAAATGTAGGTAGGTAATAAGGTATGAATATAAAATCATATTTATCACACATTTCAATCGCGAATCCTATTTCTCATTCGCGAACGATAATAAATTTTGTCTAAATAAAAAAAATATTACCGACATGATTTATTGTCGAAAGAAAAATTTGTTTGTTTGATCGTTTCTTGTCTTTCCCTTCATAGATTAAGGTCGTTTGGTTTCTCTCGTTGGCGAACGACGCATGGCTAAATAAAATCATCTTTAAAAAGAGTTAAGTCAATGGGGAAAATGAGACATTTAAATAAAACTTCATAATAAGATTCTTTTCCAATAATTACTTTACGTTTACAGTCTATATTTTAACAATTTATTTGGTATAGGTTGCTTAATCAAGAGAATTGAGGCTGTTAATATTGAATGTTTATTTACTTCATATAAATATTTCCGAGTACCTGTCAGAGGATTGAGTGTTTGATACTTATACTTAATATCTTCTAGGAAATCGTAAAGATATATGATAATTAATGGATAGTATACAAATAATATTATTAACAAGATCATAATATCAATAAAGTTTTCGAATGTAACAAACATTAAAACATACCTGAGGCAAAATGTGGTTATATGTATATTAGATTAAATATTAAGTAACCGTTAAGGAAACAGTCGAAACCTCATCCAAATATCTGATTAAAACCAAAGAAATGAGGATCGAATTTATTTCCAACAATTAATACACGACTTAATTCTGAAAATATGTAGATAATTACCGATGTATTTTATTGAAGTATTAGACTTATAATAATAACTAGCTGTAAGCCCGTTGACCTCAACGGAGGGATTTTTGTTGCATTTTTAAGTAGTCAGAAAAGTTACTGGCGTGAAAAATAAATTACTAACCTATTTATTGAATAATCCAGAAATTCTGATAGTAAAAGAAATATCTCGGGGCGTATATCGACAGCCCTGCCCTGCAGTATTTAAATTGTAAATTATTTATTTTTGGAATAATGTTCTAGTTTGCTAACAACTATTTTTCGTAATAGCAGAAATTTCGTAAGTTATTGAATTTTTGGAATAATGTTTAAGTTTGCTAACAATCATTTTTCATAGAAGCAGAAATTTTGTAAATTATTTAATTTTTGGAATAATGTTTAAGTTTGCTAACAACCATTTTTCTTAGAAGCAGAAATTTCGTAAATTATTTTATTTTTTGTATAATTTTTAAGTTTGCTAACAATTATTTTTCCTATTAGCAGAAATAGACCTCGTAAATTATTTAATTTTTGGAATAATGTTTAAGTTTGCTAACAACCATTTTTCATAGTAGCAAAAATAGTCCTTGTAAATTACTTAATTTTTGGAATAATGTTTAAGTTTGCTAACAATTATTTTTCCTATTAGCAGAAATAGACCTCGTAAATTATTGAATTTTTGGAATAATGTTTAAGTTTGCTAACAACCATTTTTCATAGTAGCAAAAATAGTCCTTGTAAATTACTTAATTTTTGGAATAATGTTTAAGTTTGCTAACAACCATTTTTCTTAGAAGCAGAAATTTCGTAAATTATTTTATTTTTGGTATAATTTTTAAGTTTGCTAACAATTATTTTTCATAGTAGCAAAAATAGTCCTTGTAAATTACTTAATTTTTGGAATAATGTTTAAGTTTGCTAACAAAAAATTTCCTATTAGCAGAAATAGACCTCGTAAATTATTGAATTTTTGGAATAATGTTTAAGTTTGCTAACAATTATTTTTCCTATTAGCAGAAATAGACCTCGTAAATTATTGAATTTTTGGAATAATGTTTAAGTTTGCTAACAACCATTTTTCTTAGAAGCAGAAATTTCGTAAATTATTTAATTTTTGGAATAATGTTTAAGTTTGCTAACAACCATTTTTCATAGTAGCAAAAATAGTCCTTGTAAATTACTTAATTTTTGGAATAATGTTTAAGTTTGCTAACAACCATTTTTCTTAGAAGCAGAAATTTCGTAAATTATTTTATTTTTGGTATAATTTTTAAGTTTGCTAACAATTATTTTTCATAGTAGCAAAAATAGTCCTTGTAAATTACTTAATTTTTGGAATAATGTTTAAGTTTGCTAACAATTATTTTTCCTATTAGCAGAAATAGACCTCGTAAATTATTTAATTTTTGGAATAATTTTTAAGTTTGCTAACAACCATTTTTCATAGTAGCAAAAATAGACCTCGTAAATTATTTAATTTTTGGAATAATGTTTAAGTTTGCTAACAACCATTTTTCATAGTAGCAAAAATAGTCTTTGTAAATTACTTAATTTTTGGAACAATGTTTAAGTTTGCTAACAACCATTTTTCTTAGAAGCAGAAATTTCGTAAATTATTTTATTTTTGGTATAATTTTTAAGTTTGCTAACAATTATTTTTCATAGTAGCAAAAATAGTCCTTGTAAATTACTTAATTTTTGGAATAATGTTTAAGTTTGCTAACAATTATTTTTCCTATTAGCAGAAATAGACCTCGTAAATTACTTAATTTTTGGAATAATGTTTAAGTTTGCTAACAATTATTATTCCTATTAGCAGAAATAGACCTCGTAAATTATTTAATTTTTGGAATAATGTTTAAGTTTGCTAACAACCATTTTTCATAGTAGCAAAAATAGTCCTTGTAAATTACTTAATTTTTGGAATAATGTTTAAGTTTGCTAACAATTATTTTTCCTATTAGCAGAAATAGACCTCGTAAATTATTGAATTTTTGGAATAATGTTTAAGTTTGCTAACAACCATTTTTCATAGTAGCAAAAATAGTCCTTGTAAATTACTTAATTTTTGGAATAATGTTTAAGTTTGCTAACAACCATTTTTCTTAGAAGCAGAAATTTCGTAAATTATTTTATTTTTGGTATAATTTTTAAGTTTGCTAACAATTATTTTTCATAGTAGCAAAAATAGTCCTTGTAAATTACTTAATTTTTGGAATAATGTTTAAGTTTGCTAACAATTATTTTTCCTATTAGCAGAAATAGACCTCGTAAATTATTGAATTTTTGGAATAATGTTTAAGTTTGCTAACAATTATTTTTCCTATTAGCAGAAATAGACCTCGTAAATTATTTAATTTTTGGAATAATTTTTAAGTTTGCTAACAACCATTTTTCTTAGAAGCAGAAATTTCGTAAATTATTTTATTTTTGGAATAATGTTTAAGTTTGCTAACAACCATTTTTCTTAGAAGCAGAAATTTCGTAAATTATTTTATTTTTGGTATAATTTTTAAGTTTGCTAACAATTATTTTTCATAGTAGCAAAAATAGTCCTTGTAAATTACTTAATTTTTGGAATAATGTTTAAGTTTGCTAACAATTATTTTTCCTATTAGCAGAAATAGACCTCGTAAATTATTTAATTTTTGGAATAATTTTTAAGTTTGCTAACAACCATTTTTCATAGTAGCAAAAATAGACCTCGTAAATTATTTAATTTTTGGAATAATGTTTAAGTTTGCTAACAACCATTTTTCATAGTAGCAAAAATAGTCTTTGTAAATTACTTAATTTTTGGAACAATGTTTAAGTTTGCTAACAACCATTTTTCTTAGAAGCAGAAATTTCGTAAATTATTTTATTTTTGGTATAATTTTTAAGTTTGCTAACAATTATTTTTCCTATTAGCAGAAATAGACCTCGTAAATTATTGAATTTTTGGAATAATGTTTAAGTTTGCTAACAACCATTTTTCATAGTAGCAAAAATAGTCCTTGTAAATTGCTTAATTTTTGGAACAATGTTTAAGTTTGCTAACAACCATTTTTCTTAGAAGCAGAAATTTCGTAAATTATTTTATTTTTGGTATAATGTTTAAGTTTGCTAACAACCATTTTTCATCGTAGCAAAAATAGTCCTTGTAAATTACTTAATTTTTGGAATAATGTTTAAGTTTGCTAACAATTATTTTTCCTATTAGCAGAAATAGACCTCGTAAATTATTGAATTTTTGGAATAATGTTTAAGTTTGCTAACAACCATTTTTCATAGTAGCAAAAATAGTCCTTGTAAATTAATTAATTTTTGGAACAATGTTTAAGTTTGCTAACAACCATTTTTCTTAGAAGCAGAAATTTCGTAAATTATTTTATTTTTGGTATAATGTTTAAGTTTGCTAACAACCATTTTTCATAGTAGCAAAAATAGTCCTTGTAAATTACTTAATTTTTGGAATAATGTTTAAGTTTGCTAACAATTATTTTTCCTATTAGCAGAAATAGACCTCGTAAATTATTGAATTTTTGGAATAATGTTTAAGTTTGCTAACAACCATTTTTCATAGTAGCAAAAATAGTCCTTGTAAATTACTTAATTTTTGGAACAATGTTTAAGTTTGCTAACAACCATTTTTCTTAGAAGCAGAAATTTCGTAAATTATTTTATTTTTGGTATAATGTTTAAGTTTGCTAACAACCATTTTTCATAGTAGCAAAAATAGTCCTTGTAAATTACTTAATTTTTGGAATAATGTTTAAGTTTGCTAACAATTATTTTTCCTATTAGCAGAAATAGACCTCGTAAATTATTGAATTTTTGGAATAATTCAACTGTTTATGTATGCATGTGAAGTATGCGTATTTTGGAATTTTTAGAATAATTTAAATGTGTGCTTTATATATAATATTTAAATTAGATCAATTCTGACAGTTGTGTGTTTGCCCGAGCGGTAACGATCTCAACTCATAATCTACAGGCGATGTTTCGATCGACGGTCGTGGCGTTTTTTTGTATGATAATTCAATTTTTCAGCGACTTGATTTGTTTCGTCAAATAATAAACAGTGTATTGGGAAAATATGTCTTTAGTATGAATAAAAATATTGCGTCAGCGGAGCTTTGAGGAGGGTGGGGGAAGGGGCAGGGGGAGGGGAAATCGCGGACAATCATGCAATCATTCGGACATTATCGAGTATTAATATATAGACTAGCTGTAAGCCCGTTGACCTCAACGGAGGGATTTTTGTTGCATTTTTAAGTATTCAGAAAAGTTACTGGCGTGAAAAATAAATTACTAACCTATTTATTGAATAATCCAAAAATTCTGATAGTAAAAGAAATATCTCGGGGCGTATATCGACAGCCCTGCCCTGCAGTATTTAAATTGTAAATTATTTATTTTTGGAATAATGTTCTAGTTTGCTAACAACTATTTTTCGTAATAGCAGAAATTTCGTAAGTTATTGAATTTTTGGAATAATGTTTAAGTTTGCTAACAATCATTTTTCCTAGAAGCAGAAATTTTGTAAATTATTTAATCTTTGGAATAATGTTTATGTTTGCTAACAACCATTTTTCTTAGAAGCAGAAATTTCGTAAATTATTTTATTTTTGGTATAATATTTAAGTTTGCTAACAATCATTTTTCTTAGAAGCAGAAATTTCGTAAATTATTTTATTTTTGGTATAATGTTTAAGTTTGCTAACAACCATTTTTCATAGTAGCAAAAATAGTCCTTGTAAATTACTTAATTTTTGGAATAATGTTTAAGTTTGCTAACAATTATTTTTCCTATTAGCAGAAATAGACCTCGTAAATTATTGAATTTTTGGAATAATGTTTAAGTTTGCTAACAACCATTTTTCATAGTAGCAAAAATAGTCCTTGTAAATTACTTAATTTTTGGAACAATGTTTAAGTTTGCTAACAACCATTTTTCTTAGAAGCAGAAATTTCGTAAATTATTTTATTTTTGGTATAATGTTTAAGTTTGCTAACAATTATTTTTCATAGTAGCAAAAATAGTCCTTGTAAATTACTTAATTTTTGGAATAATGTTTAAGTTTGCTAACAATTATTTTTCCTATTAGCAGAAATAGACCTCGTAAATTATTGAATTTTTGGAATAATGTTTAAGTTTGCTAACAACCATTTTTCATAGTAGCAAAAATAGTCCTTGTAAATTACTTAATTTTTGGAATAATGTTTAAGTTTGCTAACAATTATTTTTCCTATTAGCAGAAATAGACCTCGTAAATTATTGAATTTTTGGAATAATGTTTAAGTTTGCTAACAACCATTTTTCATAGTAGCAAAAATAGTCCTTGTAAATTACTTAATTTTTGGAACAATGTTTAAGTTTGCTAACAATTATTTTTCCTATTAGCAGAAATAGACCTCGTAAATTATTGAATTTTTGGAATAATGTTTAAGTTTGCTAACAACCATTTTTCTTAGAAGCAGAAATTTCGTAAATTATTTTATTTTTGGTATAATTTTTAAGTTTGCTAACAATTATTTTTCATAGTAGCAAAAATAGTCCTTGTAAATTACTTAATTTTTGGAATAATGTTTAAGTTTGCTAACAATTATTTTTCCTATTAGCAGAAATAGACCTCGTAAATTATTGAATTTTTGGAATAATGTTTAAGTTTGCTAACAACCATTTTTCTTAGAAGCAGAAATTTCGTAAATTATTTTATTTTTGGTATAATTTTTAAGTTTGCTAACAATTATTTTTCATAGTAGCAAAAATAGTCCTTGTAAATTACTTAATTTTTGGAATAATGTTTAAGTTTGCTAACAATTATTTTTCCTATTAGCAGAAATAGACCTCGTAAATTAATTAATTTTTGGAATAATGTTTAAGTTTGCTAACAACCATTTTTCTTAGAAGCAGAAATTTCGTAAATTATTTTATTTTTGGTATAATTTTTAAGTTTGCTAACAATTATTTTTCATAGTAGCAAAAATAGTCCTTGTAAATTACTTAATTTTTGGAATAATGTTTAAGTTTGCTAACAACCATTTTTCATAGTAGCAGAAATAGACCTCGTAAATTATTGAATTTTTGGAATAATGTTTAAGTTTGCTAACAACCATTTTTCATAGTAGCAAAAATAGTCCTTGTAAATTACTTAATTTTTGGAATAATGTTTAAGTTTGCTAACAATTATTTTTCCTATTAGCAGAAATAGACCTCGTAAATTATTGAATTTTTGGAATAATGTTTAAGTTTGCTAACAACCATTTTTCATAGTAGCAAAAATAGTCCTTGTAAATTACTTAATTTTTGGAACAATGTTTAAGTTTGCTAACAATTATTTTTCCTATTAGCAGAAATAGACCTCGTAAATTATTGAATTTTTGGAATAATGTTTAAGTTTGCTAACAACCATTTTTCTTAGAAGCAGAAATTTCGTAAATTATTTTATTTTTGGTATAATTTTTAAGTTTGCTAACAATTATTTTTCATAGTAGCAAAAATAGTCCTTGTAAATTACTTAATTTTTGGAATAATGTTTAAGTTTGCTAACAATTATTTTTCCTATTAGCAGAAATAGACCTCGTAAATTATTGAATTTTTGGAATAATGTTTAAGTTTGCTAACAACCATTTTTCATAGTAGCAAAAATAGTCCTTGTAAATTACTTAATTTTTGGAACAATGTTTAAGTTTGCTAACAACCATTTTTCTTAGAAGCAGAAATTTCGTAAATTATTTTATTTTTGGTATAATGTTTAAGTTTGCTAACAACCATTTTTCATAGTAGCAAAAATAGTCCTTGTAAATTACTTAATTTTTGGAATAATGTTTAAGTTTGCTAACAATTATTTTTCCTATTAGCAGAAATAGACCTCGTAAATTATTGAATTTTTGGAATAATTCAACTGTTTATGTATGCATGTGAAGTATGCGTATTTTGGAATTTTTAGAATAATTTAAATGTGTGCTTAATATATAATATTTAAATTAGATCAATTCTGACAGTTGTGTGTTTGCCCGAGCGGTAACGATCTCAACTCATAATCTACAGGCGATGGTTCGATCGACGGTCGTGGCGTTTTTTTGTATGATAATTCAATTTTTCAGCGACTTGATTTGTTTCGTCAAATAATAAACAGTGTATTGGGAAAATATGTCTTTAGTATGAATAAAAATATTGCGTCAGCGGAGCTGGTGAAGGAGGGTGTGGGAAGGGGCAGGGGAGGGGAAATCGCGGACAATCATGCAATCATTCGGACATTATCGAGTATTAATATATAGACTAGCTGTAAGCCCGTTGACCTCAACGGAGGGATTTTTGTTGCATTTTTAAGTAGTCAGAAAAGTTACTGGCGTGAAAAATAAATTACTAACCTATTTATTGAATAATCCAGAAATTCTGATAGTAAAAGAAATATCTCGGGGCGTATATCGACAGCCCTGCCCTGCAGTATTTAAATTGTAAATTATTTATTTTTGGAATAATGTTCTAGTTTGCTAACAACTATTTTTCGTAATAGCAGAAATTTCGTAAGTTATTGAATTTTTGGAATAATGTTTAAGTTTGCTAACAATCATTTTTCCTAGAAGCAGAAATTTTGTAAATTATTTAATCTTTGGAATAATGTTTATGTTTGCTAACAACCATTTTTCTTAGAAGCAGAAATTTCGTAAATTATTTTATTTTTGGTATAATTTTTAAGTTTGCTAACAATTATTTTTCCTATTAGCAGAAATAGACCTCGTAAATTATTTAATTTTTGGAATAATGTTTAAGTTTGCTAACAACCATTTTTCATAGTAGCAAAAATAGTCCTTGTAAATTACTTAATTTTTGGAATAATGTTTAAGTTTGCTAACAATTATTTTTCCTATTAGCAGAAATAGACCTCGTAAATTATTTAATTTTTGGAATAATGTTTAAGTTTGCTAACAATTATTTTTCCTATTAGCAGAAATAGACCTCGTAAATTATTTAATTTTTGGAATAATGTTTAAGTTTGCTAACAACCATTTTTCATAGTAGCAAAAATAGTCCTTGTAAATTACTTAATTTTTGGAATAATGTTTAAGTTTGCTAACAATTATTTTTCCTATTAGCAGAAATAGACCTCGTAAATTATTGAATTTTTGGAATAATGTTTAAGTTTGCTAACAACCATTTTTCATAGTAGCAAAAATAGTCCTTGTAAATTACTTAATTTTTGGAATAATGTTTAAGTTTGCTAACAATTATTTTTCCTATTAGCAGAAATAGACCTCGTAAATTATTTAATTTTTGGAATAATGTTTAAGTTTGCTAACAACCATTTTTCATAGTAGCAAAAATAGTCCTTGTAAATTACTTAATTTTTGGAATAATGTTTAAGTTTGCTAACAATTATTTTTCCTATTAGCAGAAATAGACCTCGTAAATTATTTAATTTTTGGAATAATGTTTAAGTTTGCTAACAACCATTTTTCATAGTAGCAAAAATAGTCCTTGTAAATTACTTAATTTTTGGAATAATGTTTAAGTTTGCTAACAATTATTTTTCCTATTAGCAGAAATAGACCTCGTAAATTATTGAATTTTTGGAATAATGTTTAAGTTTGCTAACAACCATTTTTCATAGTAGCAAAAATAGTCCTTGTAAATTACTTAATTTTTGGAATAATGTTTAAGTTTGCTAACAATTATTTTTCCTATTAGCAGAAATAGACCTCGTAAATTATTGAATTTTTGGAATAATGTTTAAGTTTGCTAACAACCATTTTTCATAGTAGCAAAAATAGTCCTTGTAAATTACTTAATTTTTGGAACAATGTTTAAGTTTGCTAACAACCATTTTTCTTAGAAGCAGAAATTTCGTAAATTATTTTATTTTTGGTATAATTTTTAAGTTTGCTAACAATTATTTTTCATAGTAGCAAAAATAGTCCTTGTAAATTACTTAATTTTTGGTATAATGTTTAAGTTTGCTAACAATTATTTTTCCGATTAGCAGAAATAGACCTCGTAAATTATTGAATTTTTGGAATAATGTTTAAGTTTGCTAACAACCATTTTTCATAGTAGCAAAAATAGTCAACGAATAATTCAACTGTTTATGTATGCATGTGAAGTATGCGTATTTTGGAATTTTTAGAATAATTTAAATGTGTGCTTAATATATAATATTTAAATTAGATCGATTTTGACAGTTGTGTGTTTGCCCGAGCGGTAACGATCTCAACTCATAATCTACAGGCGATGGTTCGATCGACGGTCGTGGAGTTTTTTTGTATGAAATTTTTTCAGCGATTTGTTTCGTCAAATAATAAACAGTGTATTGGGAAAATATGTCTTTAGTATGAATAAAAATATTGCGTCAGCGGAGCTGGTGAGGAGGGAGGGGGTAGGAAGGGGCAGGGGGAGGGGAAAAACGCGGACAATCATGCAATCATTCGGACATTATCGAGTATTAATATATAGACTAGCTGTAAGCCCGTTGACCTCAACGGAGAGATTTTTGTTGCATTTTTAAGTAGTCAGAAAAGTTACTGGCGTGAAAAATAAATTACTAACCTATTTATTGAATAATCCAGAAATTCTGATAGTAAAAGAAATATCTCGGGCGTATATCGACAGCCCTGCCCTGCAGTATTTAAATTGTAAATAACTTAATTTTTGGAATAATGTTCTAGTTTGCTAACAACTATTTTTCGTAATAGCAGAAATTTCGTAAATTATTTAATTTTTGGAATAATGTTTAAGTTTGCTAACAACCATTTTTCTTAGAAGCAGAAATTTCGTTAATTATTTTATTTTTGGTATAATTTTTAAGTTTGCTAACAATTATTTTTCATAGTAGCAAAAATAGTCCTTGTAAATTACTTAATTTTTGGAATAATGTTTAAGTTTGCTAACAATTATTTTTTCTATTAGCAGAAATAGACCTCGTAAATTATTTAATTTTTGGAATAATGTTTAAATTTGCTAACAACCATTTTTCATAGTAGCAAAAATAGTCCTTGTAAATTACTTAATTTTTGGAATAATGTTTAAGTTTGCTAACAATTATTTTTCCTATTAGCAGAAATAGACCTCGTAAATTATTTAATATTTGGAATAATGTTTAAGTTTGCTAACAACCATTTTTCTTAGAAGCAGAAATTTCGTTAGTTATTTTGTTTTTGGTATAATTTTTAAGTTTGCTAACAATTATTTTTCATAGTAGCAAAAATAGTCCTTGTAAATTACTTAATTTTTGGAATAATGTTTAAGTTTGCTAACAACCATTTTTCTTAGAAGCAGAAATTTCGTTAATTATTTTGTTTTTGGTATAATTTTTAAGTTTGCTAACAATTATTTTTCATAGTAGCAAAAATAGTCCTTGTAAATTACTTAATTTTTGGAATAATGTTTAAGTTTGCTAACAATTATTTTTTCTATTAGCAGAAATAGACCTCGTAAATTATTTAATTTTTGGAATAATGTTTAAATTTGCTAACAACCATTTTTCATAGTAGCAAAAATAGTCCTTGTAAATTACTTAATTTTTGGAATAATGTTTAAGTTTGCTAACAATTATTTTTCCTATTAGCAGAAATATACCTCGTAAATTATTTAATATTTGGAATAATGTTTAAGTTTGCTAACAACCATTTTTCTTAGAAGCAGAAATTTCGTTAGTTATTTTGTTTTTGGTATAATTTTTAAGTTTGCTAACAATTATTTTTCATAGTAGCAAAAATAGTCCTTGTAAATTACTTAATTTTTGGAATAATGTTTAAGTTTGCTAACAACCATTTTTCTTAGAAGCAGAAATTTCGTTAGTTATTTTGTTTTTGGTATAATTTTTAAGTTTGCTAACAATTATTTTTCATAGTAGCAAAAATAGTCCTTGTAAATTACTTAATTTTTGGAATAATGTTTAAGTTTGCTAACAATTATTTTTCCTATTAGCAGAAATAGACCTCGTAAATTATTTAATTTTTGGAATAATGTTTAAGTTTGCTAACAACCATTTTTCTTAGAAGCAGAAATTTCGTTAATTATTTTATTTTTGGTATAATTTTTAAGTTTGCTAACAATTATTTTTCATAGTAGCAAAAATAGTCCTTGTAAATTACTTAATTTTTGGAATAATGTTTAAGTTTGCTAACAATTATTTTTCCTATTAGCAGAAATAGACCTCGTAAATTATTTAATATTTGGAATAATGTTTAAGTTTGCTAACAACCATTTTTCTTAGAAGCAGAAATTTCGTTAGTTATTTTGTTTTTGGTATAATTTTTAAGTTTGCTAACAATTATTTTTCATAGTAGCAAAAATAGTCCTTGTAAATTACTTAATTTTTGGAATAATGTTTAAGTTTGCTAACAACCATTTTTCTTAGAAGCAGAAATTTCGTTAGTTATTTTGTTTTTGGTATAATTTTTAAGTTTGCTAACAATTATTTTTCATAGTAGCAAAAATAGTCCTTGTAAATTACTTAATTTTTGGAATAATGTTTAAGTTTGCTAACAATTATTTTTTCTATTAGCAGAAATAGACCTCGTAAATTATTTAATTTTTGGAATAATGTTTAAGTTTGCTAACAACCATTTTTCATAGTAGCAAAAATAGTCCTTGTAAATTACTTAATTTTTGGAATAATGTTTAAGTTTGCTAACAATTATTTTTCCTATTAGCAGAAATAGACCTCGTAAATTATTTAATATTTGGAATAATGTTTAAGTTTGCTAACAACCATTTTTCTTAGAAGCAGAAATTTCGTTAGTTATTTTGTTTTTGGTATAATTTTTAAGTTTGCTAACAATTATTTTTCATAGTAGCAAAAATAGTCCTTGTAAATTACTTAATTTTTGAAATAATGTTTAAGTTTGCTAACAACCATTTTTCTTAGAAGCAGAAATTTCGTTAGTTATTTTATTTTTGGTATAATTTTTAAGTTTGCTAACAATTATTTTTCATAGTAGCAAAAATAGTCCTTTTAAATTACTTAATTTTTGGAATAATGTTTAAGTTTGCTAACAATTATTTTTCCTATTAGCAGAAATAGACCTCGTAAATTATTTAATTTTTGGAATAATGTTTAAGTTTGCTAACAACCATTTTTCTTAGAAGCAGAAATTTCGTTAATTATTTTATTTTTGGTATAATTTTTAAGTTTGCTAACAATTATTTTTCATAGTAGCAAAAATAGTCCTTGTAAATTACTTAATTTTTGGAATAATGTTTAAGTTTGCTAACAATTATTTTTCCTATTAGCAGAAATAGACCTCGTAAATTATTTAATATTTGGAATAATGTTTAAGTTTGCTAACAACCATTTTTCTTAGAAGCAGAAATTTCGTTAGTTATTTTGTTTTTGGTATAATTTTTAAGTTTGCTAACAATTATTTTTCATAGTAGCAAAAATAGTCCTTGTAAATTACTTAATTTTTGGAATAATGTTTAAGTTTGCTAACAATTATTTTTCCTATTAGCAGAAATAGACCTCGTAAATTATTTAATTTTTGGAATAATGTTTAAGTTTGCTAACAACCATTTTTCTTAGAAGCAGAAATTTCGTTAATTATTTTATTTTTGGTATAATTTTTAAGTTTGCTAACAATTATTTTTCATAGTAGCAAAAATAGTCCTTGTAAATTACTTAATTTTTGGAATAATGTTTAAGTTTGCTAACAATTATTTTTCCTATTAGCAGAAATAGACCTCGTAAATTATTTAATATTTGGAATAATGTTTAAGTTTGCTAACAACCATTTTTCTTAGAAGCAGAAATTTCGTTAATTATTTTGTTTTTGGTATAATTTTTAAGTTTGCTAACAATTATTTTTCATAGTAGCAAAAATAGTCCTTGTAAATTATTTAATTTTTGGAATAATGTTTATGTTTGCTAACAACCATTTTTCTTAGAAGCAGAAATTTCGTTAATTATTTTATTTTTGGTATAATTTTTAAGTTTGCTAACAATTATTTTTCATAGTAGCAAAAATAGTCCTTGTAAATTACTTAATTTTTGGAATAATGTTTAAGTTTGCTAACAATTATTTTTCCTATTAGCAGAAATAGACCTCGTAAATTATTTAATATTTGGAATAATGTTTAAGTTTGCTAACAACCATTTTTCTTAGAAGCAGAAATTTCGTTAATTATTTTGTTTTTGGTATAATTTTTAAGTTTGCTAACAATTATTTTTCATAGTAGCAAAAATAGTCCTTGTAAATTATTTAATTTTTGGAATAATGTTTATGTTTGCTAACAACCATTTTTCTTAGAAGCAGAAATTTCGTTAATTATTTTATTTTTGGTATAATTTTTAAGTTTGCTAACAATTATTTTTCATAGTAGCAAAAATAGTCCTTGTAAATTACTTAATTTTTGGAATAATGTTTAAGTTTGCTAACAATTATTTTTCCTATTAGCAGAAATAGACCTCGTAAATTATTTAATATTTGGAATAATGTTTAAGTTTGCTAACAACCATTTTTCTTAGAAGCAGAAATTTCGTTAATTATTTTGTTTTTGGTATAATTTTTAAGTTTGCTAACAATTATTTTTCATAGTAGCAAAAATAGTCCTTGTAAATTATTTAATTTTTGGAATAATGTTTATGTTTGCTAACAACCATTTTTCTTAGAAGCAGAAATTTCGTTAATTATTTTATTTTTGGTATAATTTTTAAGTTTGCTAACAATTATTTTTCATAGTAGCAAAAATAGTCCTTGTAAATTACTTAATTTTTGGAATAATGTTTAAGTTTGCTAACAATTATTTTTTCTATTAGCAGAAATAGACCTCGTAAATTATTTAATTTTTGGAATAATGTTTAAATTTGCTAACAACCATTTTTCATAGTAGCAAAAATAGTCCTTGTAAATTACTTAATTTTTGGAATAATGTTTAAGTTTGCTAACAATTATTTTTCCTATTAGCAGAAATAGACCTCGTAAATTATTTAATATTTGGAATAATGTTTAAGTTTGCTAACAACCATTTTTCTTAGAAGCAGAAATTTCGTTAATTATTTTGTTTTTGGTATAATTTTTAAGTTTGCTAACAATTATTTTTCATAGTAGCAAAAATAGTCCTTGTAAATTACTTAATTTTTGGAATAATGTTTAAGTTTGCTAACAATTATTTTTCCTATTAGCAGAAATAGACCTCGTAAATTATTTAATTTTTGGAATAATGTTTAAGTTTGCTAACAACCATTTTTCATAGTAGCAAAAATAGTCCTTGTAAATTACTTAATTTTTGGAACAATGTTTAAGTTTGCTAACAACCATTTTTCTTAGAAGCAGAAATTTCGTAAATTATTTTATTTTTGGTATAATTTTTAAGTTTGCTAACAATTATTTTTCATAGTAGCAAAAATAGTCCTTGTAAATTACTTAATTTTTGGAATAATGTTTAAGTTTGCTAACAATTATTTTTCCTATTAGCAGAAATAGACCTCGTAAATTATTTAATTTTTGGAATAATGTTTAAGTTTGCTAACAACCATTTTTCGTATATATATAAATAAATAGTTAATTAAATTATTATATATAATTGAGCAGCCCTATATAGCCGTTCACAACCCTGCAGGTGGAAATCTTGGAATTCAAAATCGTTTAGTGCAAGATTTCACCCACAGATGTCATTATTAGTTCACTTAAAACGCGTTCTTTTTTTTTGCTTTGTATTATTTAAATTATATAAAGTTTTTATATCGCTTTTCTCAAGTGGATTCATAGATCAGTGTGTAAGCCGTCCGAACGTCGCGCATGAAAATTGGGGCATGGTATCGAATCCCACAGCTTGAGAGAATATTTTTTGAAAATTAATTGTTTTTACACATAATAAAATAAAAATGTCATGATTTCAAAAATTCACTCATGACGTCAGAGAAAAATGAAGAAATGAAATAATGACGACAGCGGGGCAGGATGGGGGGGAGGGGGACCGTCTTTCTTGACGTCATCGAATAGGCGAAATCGCGACCATAATATACAAACGAAAAAAGTATCTCTTTAGTATGAATAAAAAAATGTTGACAGCGTGGCTGGGGCGGAGGAGGGGAAGGGGAAATCGGGGACAATTTACAGACAGACGGACAGACAGACGGACGGACGGACGGACATTAACGACTATTAATATATAGATTAGGTCCCCAAAAAAGCGTAAAAATGACAATAGGTTCTTTCTGATAATAATGATCAAGACCATAGCTGTCACTATAGGAGGCTTTGTCAAGACGCATTGTTTTCATAGACAATTATATGACATTCACAAAGTGTATCAAAATTATTCTGTGTGATGGAACAGTGATATAGTTAGTCTCATCTGCCTCTAAGGCCACGATAGAGATACCATACTTTTAAAAATCTTTCGGTATCTACCATTACACTTTTATTGCAGGCTGAAATCATTTTTTATAGAACCGTAGATGATGGTTAGTACCAGTGGTGTAGTGGAGCCAGGTCGGCGACCTGGTGCCTAAAAATGATCCAGGGCGTCGCCCTGCCACCTTTTTAGCATGCAACTTAATTGTCAAGTACGCAGATTTATTCAAAAAATGATTTTAGTACCAAACGTCCAATCTCGATCTGTGCATCAAGCGTCTGGATCTTCGATTTTTTTTAGTTTATTTAAAAGTTTTTGTATTTTTATCACCAAATGCATCGTACCAGAAGTGAGTACAGGTTTTTTTTTAATAATTGCGCGTTTTTTTATTGATTTAATTGTTATGAAATCAATGACCGACCTGGTACCTATTTATTTACCACTACATCACTGGTTAGTACACAATATTATATAAATCAATATCTTAATATATATTTTACTGAATAAATGTCACTAATCTTTTTTCGAGAATTCTGTGTGAGATTGAGCTTTTTTCATTCTTTTGCGGTGATGATACAAAATATTCATCGTCGGTTCCAACCACGGCACGTAGTAGTTTAATACAATTATAACTAACAAATACGTATCGCGAAAACAATTAAAAAATAGATAAATGAAATATGTCTAGAGTTATTAAAATAAACATTTAAAAAACGCACTTCATTCAAATATGATCTATTCGATGAACCGACGGTTATTGAGTTATTAGGAGGTTTTTAATATTATTATTTCGTAAAATTGTATAGATATAAATAAATTAATCTAAAAAATATGTTTTAAAAATCTTTTTAATATCGATAACACTAGATAATATTATCGAATAAATCTATGTACTTAGCTTTCTCATAATCTTCTTCGATTTATAAATTATATTAGTAAATTTCAGAAAAATATCTTGTAAGCATTTTAGACACGATATCTATATCTAATTATTTTATTTCCAATTATTCCAGTTGACATTCAACAAATTGAATCTTATATAAAAATTATATAAAGTCGTAAAATAATGTCGGATTTTTTACCTTTCAGTCATGATATGCAACATGCGAAATACCTCAAAGACAAACTATTTTCAATATATATTACGTATAACTTAAAATATAATTTGAACACAAAATTAAAGTAAGTTGTAAATGTAGATCACTAATTATGTTTACAATTATTTGTGAAATATATGTAAAATTTTGCATTAAAAAAATATACCTTACCTTGTAATATACCTTGTTAATTCATTCCCCCAAATGACAGAAGTATTGATTTTGTATTTGAAATAATGTTAAACTTGTGAGGATATTCTCAATTTTATTACAATTTAGATACAAATTGAGGGGGGGTCTCTGATTCACGACATGATTTTTGTATTTAGTTTTTACAGTTGGTATAACTCAAACTCCTTTCTGTGAAAAATTTAATCTTGTTGATTTCTGACGATTAAGATGTTTTTTCTAATATTTTCAACGAATTCGGTGGTAACTTAATTGTGGTAACTGTGGTTCATTCATTTTTAATATAAAATTAATATTGATAACTTTGATAAACATATTCAGAAAAGCTATCTTATGGCTATTTACGAATCAAATCAAACTTTAATTTGAACGATTCAAAGTTAATATTGAAATTCCACCAAGCACCTTCAGTCGAAATCTTAAAAAAAAAAAAAAAACATAGTTCTAATTCTTAACTTATAGGTTTTAGTTTTTTTTTTCCTTTCTACTGGACGCAGGTTGGGTAAAATACAAACACACATAATATTTTCAAACTCAATAAACTTTTCGACTCTTAGCGACGAAGGATTAATGATTTTACTTTTGTTGAATTAAACAAAAAACATAAAATAAAATTGTTTTATTTTATACCACAGCGTAACCGAACACCCAAGGTGAATCTCATGTCCATACATTTTTGATATTGGGTATTTTAACCCGCGTTATCCGTTAACTCCGACCTATCGCTTCAAGCGGTAAAATAAATAAAATTCGACATTGCGTTGCGTGTGTTAGCTCGCCGATTTCCTTTTAAACGACAGTTTGAAGATGCGGCAGAAGAGGCTGTCCCTTTGAAGTGACTTCTCATTTCGATTTCTTGCGAAAACTTGTGTTTTTTGTACTTCTTTGAAGCTCCGTCTCACTCTTGATATCCACTTGGTCGCCCACTACGGAACATACGACCCCTGCTAGGGGTAACTACCCACGCTATGAAAACCAAATAAAAAAGGATTTTCTATCAGAAATTTCGGCGGTACGTTTGTGAAAATTCTCAATTTACTAATGTAATATTTTTATAGCCGCCTGTGTGGTCGAGTGGTCATCATCGTTGGCTACCGCTACGGAGGTCACGGGTTCGAATCCCAGTACGGGCAGTTTTATAAATTGATTTTTCAATCGTTTTATAAATTTCTGTTCAAAGACATGGATGTATGTGATGTCTTGAATTCTCCCCTCCCACCCATCCTATCCTATGAACAGGGCGTATCGAGAGCGATTAGCTAACCACTAGTCCTGTCCTTGGCCTTTCCTTCTATTTTTACTCTCTTTGGAACAAGAGAGGTTGAGCAACTGAGTAACAAGCAGTTCTCGTAGAAACATTTCTGTTGAGATAAACTCCATTAGGAGTCCATATTAGGAGCCGACATGGTAAAATATATATATTATTATGTATAATTTTGTGTAACACTTTTTTGTACTAACTCCACTTTTATTTATTATGATCAGGACCGGTTTCACTCTTAAAGATCATTGTCAACTGATTCAAACACATATGAATACAGGTTATTAATATTAAGCCGAGTGAGACTAATCAGGCCGCAACCAGTGCCGGCGTTAGGTTTAAGCGGAACAGGTGACCGCCTGTAGTGGTAAGTCTGGAGAGATATAGAGAGGCGGCCAAATTTTTAATCACCTATGGAAATTTTAAGAACTAGTAGAAAAATACAATCACATCTGGGGCGGCCAAATTTTTAGCGCCGGCTCTGGGTGTAAAAAATAGTTTTTAATTAAAATATGAAAAGAATTAATAGATAATGAAACGAAATATGAATTAGTGCCACTAAATTTACTAAAATTATTGTTAGTGACAATTGTTTTTTTTTAATGCGACAGAATTTATGAGTAATAAGTCTTACCTAGTAGACCGTAGTCTTTTATAAAGCTAGATCGGTTGCTTAAGTTTTCTCATACCCTTTTTCCGGATTAAGATGTATGGTTCCAATGGGCTGTTTTTAACCAACAAAAGTTTGGCGACTCCTGCTAAAGATTATTACTAACCACGACGATTAAGTCTAATTTTCACAAAGTCAGCTCCAAAACAATCATGAATTGTTTTCTTTTCCAAAAAATAAGGTACAGTTTTACTACGATAAAGCTATTGACACAGCCCTGGCTATCCTCGCTGAATCTTCCCCCGTACATCCTTTAATTACATCCTCAACTGAAGCAACGATTAAAAAAATATTTACCGTAGAAATTCATTTCTTTACACTTGACCCGCCCGAGGGTAGCGTCCTTCCCCACTCCACCCGACAGGGGGATTTGCTCGAACTCTACCTTAACTCCCCACAAAGACGCTCTCTCAAAGGAATTAATAAAGATTTTTCGCTGACTACACACAGATTTTATGTTTCAAAGAATAATTTTATGAAACAGGATACATTCATTTACTTTACTTGACACTTTAAGTAATCATAAAGTTATAATATAATTTATCACGTGTACTTAATGCTTACTAATTACCTATAGTTAAGTACTGGATGATTAAAAATTACCGTATTTACACAAATATAATGATTAACGCACCTTAACTTACCATAACAGTCATATCATATCTTATTGAAACATCTGAACATACTGATTTAAGTGTTGGTCGATCCTTTCTTTTTCATATAATTAACACTGTCATTTAATTTGAGATAATTACGAGAGGTGTGCAAAAACGATAAATCCAGAAATAGCCAACTGTATCACATTGCCCAAAAGCGCCAGACAAGTCTTCAGAATTATAATTGTTTGTAACTGACCTCGAATATAACATGAATATATTCGGACTATACATATATGGTAATAAGATGGGCGGAACGTTTTTATTTAGTTAATAAGGAGACTAAAAATAAATAAACTGTTATGAGACCAAAGGTTGATGATATTGAATCGTCTTAAGACCAAATATGGGCTGCCAATACGTTAACAAGGAGCTCGCTTAATCTCAAACAAAGTCTCGGTGTTCTAGAAGAGTGAAGTTTTTTATCACTCCTATGCAATTGTAAATTGCTGAAAATGTACTTCTGTGTATACTGAAACTGTCGTAGATAATATATAAGTCGGAATTGCAGTTATATACTAATTTTATCTGACAATATTGTTTTCTCTTATATTAACAAGGGGCTCGCCGGCCTTAGTAAAATTGAGCAAGAGACTCGCACGAGCCCCTTCGATCCTCCTGCAGCCCACCCATACTTAAAACTTAATATGAATGTAGATCAACAAATTATCGAAGAATTCTGAGGAAAAATTCAAATCAAAGACTTGCATGAATGACAGTATGTATGTAATAATTAAGAGATTTTATTAGAAGCCCTAAACTTTTGCATGTCTTATGATTTACTCGAAATTGACATATCCGGCATGGCCGATATATCCGACGGATGGTTGTATTATCTTGAACAATTTTTCCTTTTCTTCGTTTACACCTGAAAAAATCTAAAGAACGCGGATGTGTAAGGCATTTATAAAAGCACACCAAAGACATTCTTCAAGGCTGGAGAAAGGCAGTGAAGATTTGACTTCAGATATAATAATAAGACAAAAAAATGCACGTGTATGGTTGGCGTTCAATTAGAAATATGTACAGTCAATTGTTTTCTTTGTATTGCTGCGATTTTTAAGCTTGATTCGGCATTTGTTTATCTTTAAATTTTGCTTGAAATGAAATCATAAATACAAATTAATTGAGTACTTTTTTCCCAGAACTGAAATATTTCTTTTCATTCTTCAGCATTTTAATCAACTTTCATAATATACAGGTATTTTCCGTTCCACGAATTTTTCGTCAACACGAATTAAGCTAGCGTAGAAAAAATTAATGACTTGTTAATATTAATATTTATGATACGTAAAACTAGATTCAATATGAAAAATTTGCACCGTTCAATTTCATCCTGCTCATAATTTTGAATATAGTTTTAAAAGATTGAATAATATTGTTAAAATTATCATATAACTCTATTGAAATACGGTAATCAAATATAAAACATATTTCTCGGTTGCATGAATACTACGTTTTTTTTTCACCGTTTTTGCTTTCATTGCTGGGGCATATGGATCTACAAAAGTTGTTTTACGATAACTGTTTATTATTCAGACGGGTAGGCTTTTCGGAAAGAATATGGATACAATATTAGTATATGGATATAGTTATCTCTGATGGACAGGACTAGAGGTAAGTAAGTCGCTATCCATTTATGTAGCATATGAGAAGAATGTAATTTTAAATATCACGCACAACCGTGCCACACAAAGTGTCTAAAAATCAATATATGAAACTGTGAATCCCACACCGTAGCCAACGACGTTGACCACTCGACAACAAGTTCAGATTAAAAACACAAGCTTATTTTATATCTACCAACATAATTTCCACAATACGATTTTTCTTATTTAGCCATTGATTTTGTTGTATTTTACTCAGCGAACATTTA